>JAUZNK010024422.1:0-20010 GCA_035046665.1 Euphysa ruthae | reverse complement strand
AACCTCAATTTTGATCATCTTTTTGAAGTATGAATATAATAATGCATACATGTATAAATAACTTTTTTTTTGTAGCATAATGCTTTGATTCTATTGAAGTTTGAAAATGTGGAATTCTTGAAATTATCATTTCTCATAACTATGTCAATCATCTTGAAATAATTTTGATCCTGTTGAGCATTCTCAAATATTTTAATAATATTAGAATGCTTTTTTAATCAAGTATTCCATTTATTTTACATGTTTTGTTTTTGTACTAAATAATATTCTTCATGCTAGGTAAACTATTAAGTTTGCGCTAGAGTGTCTTGTATTTTATTTTTCTGAATTTTTGTGGCAAAAAATGATATCACTGTGGTGATATAGCATAATTTGTTTGTCTTAAGATATGTTTTTCTTATAGGCATTATTAACCAAAAATGGTTATTCTGCTATATCTTTCTTTTTACATATCCATTTTTATGCGTTTTCTTATTTTAATGTAGATATATGATATTTGTGAATGCATGTGTATACTTCAAGAAAAATATATTTTAATGAATAAAAAACAATTAGAAAAAAATATTTTTTTCTTGAGGTCAAACCTTAGGCAAAATGAATTTAAAAATTAAAATTTTAGATATTTTAACTTACAATTATTTAACACTCATGGAAACTATGGCAACTCGATAAACACTTTTTCAGTACTGTTCTGAGATGTGTTAGAAGACCATAGAAAGTATATTTTTGACCATGTATTTTTCGGTTTTAGGCCAAAATATTTTGCATAAAGTGTAAGGTTTTCATCTTTCTTTGGATTCATACTGTTACCTGTGTAAAGTTTCTGTGTTGATACTAGACCCAAATATCTTATAATTTTTAATTTTTTTTTGTTTTTAATATGTTAAAAATTTTTTTTACTAAAAATGATATTTCTCAAAAATTTTACAAATTTTTATATTTTTAAAGTTTTGAATGACGTTGATAGTAATAATTTAGATAACTTTCACAGGGTCAAACTTATTCCCAAAAAGATTTTAATTTACTAACTCTAGATCAAGCAACAACAAAATTATTTTTATGTAGATTTTTAAAATAGGTTCGAAGAATGCTGAAATCTTTGCTTTTTTTTAAAAAAGAATCAGGTTTTTTAAGTTAAAAAAGAAAAAAAATTGCATTGTTCATTCATGCCAAAGAGATCATCTCTACTGGCATATTTAAATAATTTGGGCCATGGTACGGCTATATCTCTATGCATTAGTAATAAGCAAATGGTGAAGACTTTCTTGTATGTATTCTGGTCATCGGTTGAAATAAAATGAGACTCAATTTGAAAATGGCTTATCCCTAACATCAGTTATCCAAGTGGTGTCTGAGATCATACATAAAATTTTTTTTACTTGAAATACATTGCAAAGTAACTGTGGTGTAACAAATTTAGTCAACATTGTATATATTGTCCCTTATAGAAAAGTCCTGAAAATTTTGGTTTACTAGCAGCGTGCTCTTGATAATTATTATTGAAATTATTATTATTATAATTATAATTATTATTATTATTATTATTGTTGAAAATTAATTGCACTCAGAGCACATCTTGTACAGGAGTTTCCAAGGAATTTACCGTTAATGTGAAATCTAATATTTGTTGTGGTCACCAGCTGCACGGTGTTTTTATGAACACATGCTGTTATCGATGCAAATTTATCTTATGTTCTATAATTAAATTCTTTTAAAAAAAAAAAACTTTTCCAACTTTTTTCAATGAGATTAGATATTGGCTATAATTAAATATTCTCAGCTTCCTTAAGAATGTCCTCCTCACAAGTTTTTTTTTTAATATTTTGACATTTTTTAACATTTTATAATTAAAAAAAAATTTATAATATTTCTAGTGTTACCTGGACTAAAAGAATAGCTAATCTTTTGTAGAGGCTTCTTAGTTACACTGAGGAAGTGGAGAACGTTTTAATTTCCCTTTTTTGAAATGAATTATTTACGACTTTTCTTTTAAATGTAAGTAAACCGTTTTGTAAATGCTTGATATGATTTTTTTCAAGTATAATGAAGTAATCTATTGAATTCCATATCTTATACCGAGTAAGCTGATATATATTTAGTAATTGTTAGTTAGTTTTTTTTTGGTTTTATAGAGATGAAGATTGCTGTAGAAGGCTGCGCACATGGCGAACTTAATAAAATTTATGAAACCATTTGTTATATTGAGACGCAAAAAAATATCAAAATTGACTTGCTTATCTGTTGTGGGGATTTTCAATCAGTACGTGATGAAGAAGACATGCAGAGCATGGCAGTTCCTGCAAAGTTTATGCACATGAAAGACTTCCATGAATATTATACAGGAACTAAGAAAGCTCCAGTTTTAACATTGTTTATAGGCGGTAACCATGAGGCTGCCAGATATCTTTGGGAGTTACCATATGGTGGATGGGTTGCGGAAAATATTTATTATCTCGGGTATGCTGGTGTGGTGAATTTTTGTGGTTATCGCATCGGGGGCTTATCTGGTATATATAAGCCAAATGACTATTATAAAGGCCATTTTGAGAGACCCCCTTTTAACGAAAGTACTAAACGATCATTTTATCATATACGCAGTGTCGATGTTGCCAAAGCTAAGTTGTTATCTGATAAGCCCATTGATGTTTTCTTGAGTCATGATTGGCCAAAAAATATCTATCATTATGGTGACTGTGAACAATTACTTAGATTTAAACCATATTTTAAACAAGAAATTGAGAAAAGTGAACTTGGTAGTGATGCAGCTGAAGATGTCCTAAAAACTCTCAAACCAACTTATTGGTTTTCGGGCCATTTACATGCAAAATTTTCAGCATTGTTTCAACATGAAGATGGTTTAGTGACAAAGTTTTTGGCATTAGATAAATGCTTACCTAAACGTAATTTTTTACAGGTAATTGAATTGGGACCTGCGAAACAAGAAGCAGTGTTAAAATATGATCTTGATTGGTTAGCTGTCCTTCGTGTGACAGACGAGATTAAAAGTTCCTCATGTAAACAAACACTTCTATGTGAGCTAGATGATAAATTTAAACCAAATGAAGAGAGGTTACAAGATGTTTTAAAGCTCTGCGATAATCTAAATGTCATTGAGTTTTCGCGTTCTCAAAATGGTGTCAATAAACAAACAGTAGCGTTTTGTGAACGTTTCAAACTTTCCAATCCTTGCGAATCTTCATATGTGATCGTTAACAATGCATTTGGTGGTAGTCGTCGATCGTTTAATTCTATATCTTCACCAAAACCTAATAATTCACTATCTCTACCTAAACCTAAATGTCCCCAAATTTTGAATAATGAGATTGAAGCAGATAAAACTGACTTAAAGAAGACAACAAAATTGATTTCAAATGATGATGATGATTTTAATGAGCTTGTTAGACCGAGTGCTCCTGCTGATGAAATTAGTGATGATGAAACGTCAGCAAGTAGTTCAGATTCTGATGAAGATGTTGAGCATTTATCAGAATTTTCAAAAACGCCTTCAAAATTCAACCAATCTTTTTCTTCTTTTATACAAACTCCGTGCAAAAGTAATTTTGAAGACATTGAATCACCGTTTAAAAGTAAGTTTAAAAGTGTTAATGTTAGATCTTCTGTTGATGGAGAAGTTAGTTCTCCATCAACTATTAAAGGTAAACTTCCAAATCTTTTGTCTCCTACTAACATTGATTCACCAGCATTATCTCCGTTAATAGAGGTGCACCCTGAGCTTGAGAAAGATGCTAAAACTGAATTGATGCAAACACCAGTTGCTAAGAAGAAGTTCAAATTGGTTCGTAGAAATCAAGAAATATATAGTGCAAACAATGAAGATTAGATTTTTTCCTTTTAAGGATTTTAAATTTTATTAAATATTTTTTGTTTAAAATTCCTACTAATTTTGAAATAACTACGAATAATAAAGAATAAGAAAAATGATTTACCTACCTATTTACATACCTTAGAGACTACTGCGTAAATTCTAATTGAATATTATATCATTATTAGTATAGAAGTAACAGAGATAATGAGATGAGAAAATAGTTTTAACTTTGAAATTGCAAATGCAAAGTTGATTCATAGTACCAAAAAAATTGTATCTGAAGTTATAATCTTATAAATGGCTCAAGCGACATGCAGATGGATTATTATTGAAACTTCTTAGAGTGGTAAAATTTAATTTAAATTTAAATTTGAAAGCTCAAAGATTTGGAAATTGATACTATTAAAAAAGGCTGTGAAGTTTTCAGTTTTGCAAAATACATCTACTCAGTTTGAATTGCGCCATATCAATTTAGCAAGAAATGATTAGTGAGATAATCAAAGAAATTTTTCTGGACAGTAAATTTAAGAATTTTTATGGACAGTAAATTTAAGAATAAATTAAGCTACAATATTGCTGCTGATTTCAAAGACTTTCAAGCCTAAGTCCCTGGTGTATTTTGATATTTGGATGTCCCTCTAATAGCTCCTGTAATTACCAAAGTTGCCTAGTTCTTCATGGATTCTAAGTTATTTTATGTGAAGATTTGAAGTAGGAAGTTTATTGTATAGCTTAGATTCAAAATGTGGTTTAAAATAGAGGTCCATCTTAATAACCTAAACTTGATTCAAAAGAAAAGTTAGGTGTAAAATTGAATTGCTTATGAGGAAAGATTAAAATGAAATCTGTAGGCTACTTATTTGGGTCAGACATAAAAGTATTTTTTATTGATTTGACCTACCCTTAATAAATGTTTTAATCTTGTTGCATGTTTAATAAAATCAAGAGACTTTAAAAAAAGAGATCATATATAACCTTTTCAAAAACCTTTCCCAAAATAAGCAAATGTGATATTTGTCTATAATTTAAAAAAAAAAAGGTTCACGAAAGGAATGGCATTTTCTTTTTTTCAGGAGTTTATTGGTGTACTCAATAACAAAGAATGAAATAATTTAACCTTGCATAATTAAATTATGTGTATCAAAATATGCCAATGGATTTATTTGGTTTAAGTTTCTCTTCATCTTGAAAATATTCTAAACTGAAAGTTTAATATAATAAGTGGGCACTATATCTGGCTTAAAATCTTTATAATATTATCATGGGCCATATTTATTATTATAGATATTTATTAGATCTAATAACCAACCCCCAGGACTTATCTACCTTTTTTTTGTTGAAAATAAATTTTTAATAAAATTAAAGTAATTTAGCTCCATATAGGCTACAGATTGTTTAAAAAGCCTAAATTGCCCTTATTTTCTTATAGGCTTATGTACTTTCTAGCCTACATATAGATGGCGTGATCATAGTTTAGCTTAATTTCTCTGCTAATGTAAAATAGAACCAAAGCATTGCATTCCATCTATTTATCTAAAATAGTTTTTTACAAGAGGCAAAATTTAGCTCTTTCCACCAAGGTACTCTTGGTAGATATGATAAAGAGGATGTTTAGTACTGCGAAGTTTAGAACATTTATGATGAACATTTTTTTTGTAATAAATTTTTTGGTAATGTGGCATCTGCTTTCTTGTTTGTCCAATATTTTTCCACTGCAGCATTTCTTGGCAAAATTAGCTCAGACATGGTAAGTCACTGGAATAAAACTTTATATCTGCATTAGGATCCAAGTCTTTGAGATAAGTAGGGTACTTCTACTCTTTTTCCTTGAATGCAATGATGTGCCTTGCCCTAAAAAGCAATAATTTACTTGTTGGTTTAAACTATCTAAAAATAGAAGAAAGATGCATTGTTGATAATATTCTTGAGTTGTGGAATGTGGTTAGACATTATCTCGAATTGTTTGAGATTATGTTTATTACTGGAAACTAATAATTTTCCTTTGTTAAGATTTTATAATTTTGGAAAATGGTTTCAAATTCTTTGACTTCAATTGGTCGTTTGTAAACAAGTTTCTCTGTTACTTTGGAAACCATTTCGTAGGCTTTTGCAATTGCGAATGAAACTGTTTAGAGAGTCTTTTGGTGAAACTGAATAAGTGACAGCAGATACTTAGAGAAACGAGAAATTATAAGCTTTGCAAATGTGTAAAAAGTCTTGAATCTTCAATAATGAACTTTTTATCAAATTTTTGGTACTAGGATCATCATTGTTTATAAGTGATTCAATACAATTAAGCAGCCATTTGTAAAGTGAAAAAAGATTCTCAATGGCAGTGTTTCTTTCCACTCAATGAGATTTAAAAAAATGGTTTTATTTTGCTTTTCAGATTTCCTTTCAATGAAAATGTGATTGATGCTTCCATATTTCTTTGACATTTTTGTGATTACTTGCGTAGAAGCAAATCTTTTTGTGCAGTTTTTTGTTAATTATAATTAATTTGCATTTTGCCGGCTTGGCAAGATTCACAACTTAAAAGACATTATCCAATTCTGTCATTATAATGATGTAATATGGAGTAATAAGCTCCTTAAAATTGCTTATAATTAACTTTAAATCTTTTTTATCAGACAATAGACCGTCATCCCTGTGTCCCCTTAATGGGATTTTTTCACAGCTGAAATATTAGAGAATGTGCTTCAATTTAGAGAGGTTGTGTTTGTAATATGCATAAGTAATTGGATTTTGCTGACCTGATACAAAGAATTTTAATTTGTTCATCAAGTCTCTATGATAATGAAGCAATGCATGTCTATTTAAACCTGTTTTAAATTTTTTCATATTCGATACCTTTGTGAAATTATTTAGCTTGAAAACAATGAAGGCAGTTCTTAAGAAAAGAACTCAAACAAGAGATGTTAATGTTTCTGAGGATTTTAAGTATGCTAAGAGTTGATAGTCTTACAGCAATTCATGAAGGCAAAAAAGTTCATCTTCCTGAATTTTTCCAACTGTCATATTCATTAAGGAAAGTTTAAAGACTTTTTGAAGTGGAGATATTTAAATTCATCTGCATTATTAAAATTTTTTTTTTATTTTGCATCGGATATGTGTGTAAATTTACCACTGGTTTCTGTGTTTTATGTTTAATCAAAAGTAAAAGCAGGTACAGACAAAAGTTTAACTCTTATGTTGGTCATTTTTCATATGTTGTTCTGATCAAACTTTGTTATTTAATTATATTTTTTCTTAGAAATTAACATATAAAACTAATGTTTTAGTGTGGCTTTAAATTCTTCGAAATTGTTCTGTTTTTCCGATGAGTTTATTAGTTGAAAATGAAGAAGCTGAGTCACCATATGGTATTGAAGGTTCCCCTGGGGGCCCTTACACTGTAGAAAGAATAGTTGGAATATTTTATGGAAAAAAGGTAACTTTCTTACATTTTTCACATTAGCCTAAACCTTTTTTTGGCATTATTGCTTTTTCTTATTTCTAATATAATGATGAAAAATTACTTAAGCAGAAAAACTGACTATTTCTGCATGCCAAGAATATGTCTTAAATTTGCCAAACCAGTGTCACATGGTCTTTTTTGTCTTTTATATCTTTTTACATAGAGCTGTAAAAAATTTTGACGACTATTTAAAAGAGTGTAAATTTTTTCTAATGGTGAACTTTTCTTTTAATCAGAACGTTAAATTTACCCAAAAATCTTTTAAAATTTTTTCATTAGGTAAAATGATCATAAGACATTTGGTTTATGTGGGCTTCTGTATAAAACTATTATTTCTTAGTCCTATCCATAACAACAGCCATATTTTGGCAAAAAATTGTGTTTTCATTGCTAATTGCTAATTGAGAAATATATATATATATATATATATTTTTTTTTTGGCTCAGGAATTTAAGCGATGAATACTTTAAATTATAACTTGCATAAAAACTTTTTTATGGCTGTTTTTTTATAAAGCTTAATGATTCACGGGTGGTATTTAACTCATGACCAAGTGAAAAAAACTCTTCTGCATATGCCATCAAACATTTTAAATTTTTTGATCTGAAATTAAGTTGTAGTTCTGCTAAAATTTTGTATTGTCTTGACAAAAATTCTTACTGATTATTTTGGCAAGTTGACCGCTTTTTTGATAGAAAAAAGTGCTAGACTCAAATTATTTAAAATTTGATTGAAAATTTTATTTTTAGTAAGAAATTATGCACTGAAATTTTTTTACTAGAAAACATTGTTTTGAATTATTTTATAGTAAGTTACATTATCTAAAACTTATCAAATTTTTGCCATACTCTGGTATGAACCCAAGACAATGTGATTGAGAGTCAGACACTTTAACGACTAAGTTACCCTAGTAAGTTATCCTAGTAATTTATCCTAGTAAGTTATCCTAGTAAGTTATCCTAGTAAGTTATCCTACTAAGTTATCTTAGTAAGTTATCCTAGTAACTTATGAAGTTATTGTACTAAGTTATCCTAGTAAGTTATCCTAGTAAGTTATCCTTGTAAGTTATCCTAGTAAGTTATCCTAGTAAGTTATCCTAGTAAGTTATCCTACTAAGTTATGCTAGTAAGTTACCCTAATAAGTTGTCCTGGTAAGTTACCCTAATAAGTTATCCTAGTATAATCAAAAAATGTTGAATGCTCAAATTTTGTAAGATTCTAGAAAATATCATTTTGCTATCAGGTATTTCATTGGACTCATGCCCTTTTTCAAAAAAAAAAAAAAAAAATCTTTTAATAGTTACTATTTCTGATAATTTTTGCATGTCTGCCATTTTCAAAATTATTATATATTAACATTATTGATTTTTTCCAGTGATGAAAGCTTGTTCAAATATACTGAAATGCTGTATAATGATAGAAAATATTTTGTTTGAATAGTTTGGCATCCAATAATAAAAATATTTATCAAACCTAGGTTGCAAAACTCTGCTAAATTTTATCAAATCTAAAATTTTGTATTTTCTGTAGGAGGCTTGTCCATTTAGGGGAGGGATTATCAAGTTTTTGTAAAATAAAACAACGTAAAGAAAGTGTTTCAAAGTTTTTGAAAATAGTTTACCTACCTGCTGAGTTGAAAATTGAATTTTAGGAGGGTTGATTGTAAAGTCATATAAAACACTATTTGACTCATATGGATACATGCTTAAAGTTCTTGCTCCTTAGCAGCATACCTTTAAACAGGGTAGCAGCATACCCTTAAACAGGGTAGCAGCATACCCTTAAACAGGGTAGCAGCATGCCCTTAAACAGGGTAGCAGCATACCCTTAAACAGGGTAGCAGCATACCCTTAAACAGGGTAGCAGCATACCCTTAAACAGGGTAGCAGCATGCCTTTAAACATGCTCACATTCTCATTAATTTTTCAAAGAGTGAAGACATCGCTCTAGATCTTGGTCCAGATCTTGGGGAATCTGTCAAGCTACTCTTTATTTTATAATAGCATAATAACACTTTTAAAACTTTATTTAGATATTTCAAATATCACTAATCGTGAATACCATATTGGACAAAAGTTCAATAAGTAAACGTTGAACATTCACTTTATGAGTTTATCAGTTGAAAAAAAAAAAAACTTTTCTTTGAATGCTGGAAGAATTGTTTCCAAAATCAGTTAAAACCTAAATTCCTCCCATCAGAATTTTAAAATATCTCAATGACAAGGAAGTGATTATCTTAGATTATCTTTCTTCTTATATTTCAACTTTTGTATTTGGTTGCTGCATGTAGCCATGTTTATTGTTGGTTATTCTTTCAGAAAGAATACTGAAGGAAAGCACCAGACAATTTCTTGTTAAGATTTACCTAATAACTTTTTATATTAATTCTTTAAAAGGTATAATATAGTGCAGTGGTATTAAATACCACAATCTTGTGACAAAAAAGTGTTTGCGTTTTAGTGAAAATTTTTTGGTATATATCAGTGGTCAACTACATTTTAATGGCCTCATTAATGGGGATAACCCGAGTAAAGCTATAACCTTGTTTATATTTTGGCACTACCAGGAAAATTAGCTCTATTGCAAAAAATATATGTGAAAAATTAGAATTGTATTAAGTGTTTTCATTGCTATTTTTATTATTAGACTATAGAATTACACTAAATATTAAATTTAGACAGGAGAATCACTTTATAAGTCTTAAGTTGAATTTACATTTTAAATCAGTTTAATAATATTTTTTGATAGAGTGTTTGTATCTGTTTAATCTTTTACCTTTCACTTAAAATTATAGTGTGATAAACCCAATAAGGAACTGCAATTTTAGCTTTGATCGCTTTTTCTAAAAACAGGTTTTATTTTTTGATATGGTATAAAAGGTTTTGTTTTAAAAATCAATTTTGCTTTGCCTAAGTTTCAATGTTTGTTAAAAAGGACCAGGTCTGTTTTTTGAGTTTTACATTTTGTCTTTGCAAACTCTTATCTTTAGGACAAAAAGCATTATTACAAAATTCGATGGGCAGATTCTTGGGAACCGGAAGAAAACCTATCAGAGGGCTGTGAACGATTAATTGAAGAATTTTGGGCTGGTAATACTCTTGATGAATCTGGAAATGAGGTTAAAAAGGCAGACATCAAGGTATCTCACAATATGCTGTTTCTTATTTTATGTCACATTACATTTTCAGCTACTGTGTAGTGAAGTTTTCTGTTCTATTAACATTCTCTCACATTGTAAATTTAAAACACTTTCTTAAATTTTGTTGTTATTTTCTCACTATTCACAATACTGCTGGAATGAATGAATGGTTTCCTGTATATAATGGTTTTATGGATAGGAAAGCCATTAATTTCTGTTTGTGTTTGACCCACTTTTCTCAATCTTCTTGAAACTTTTTTAATGGTTTATAGTTATATGCAAAGGATTTTTTGACTTTGGAACTATGTTTTTTTGAATAAAATTACTGCAAACTCAGTCAAAAAATGCCTGTGTATCCCTACCATTCAGTTCAGATGTTACATAATTTTAAATAGTGAATTTTTCACACCATATGCTGCACTTATCTTTCAAATCGCATTTTTTTTTTGTCTCAGAGATAGCTATATTTGTAGCTCCTGTCCAAATTGATGCTCTTGCCTTTTTATAAGCATTGTATAAGCAGAAAACCTATTGTTGTTTAAAGAAGTAAGATATTATGGGTGAGAAGTATGTTTACTTCTTAGCCCTTTCAGATGAGTTTGATATCGTATTTTATATTTCACATGACTTCATAAACCACCAAAGTATCTGCTTGATCTTTACGTTTGGCATACAAAATACAAACATAAAAGGAAGCAAAACGTAAAAAGAAGGTGACAAGGCAATATATTGGCTAAATTGATTTTATTTTACAATTTTTCCTCATTTAAAATTTCAGTGTTAAATAGACTAGAAATTAGCTATATTTATGAGTAGTAAAATAAGTACAACACTTTAAACCAATACTCTAAACTGTTTAATTGATCACAGTAAACTGGTATTTACACAATGTGCATCATTTATAATACATTATAAAAAGATAGGCCAGTATCTTAATTAGAGTACAATAAGATTTTGTCGTTTTGGGTTTGAAATTGAGTTTTTTTGATTTCATAACGCTTGTACAAGGAGAGCTGTTAATCAAGTAAATGGCAATAAATCAGAATTAAGGAGGTAATTATTGCTTTTCATTGTCATTTTGATGTTATATCGATTCTTTATTCACTTTTTATGGCTTTTCAAAAGAATTCAATTCATTCTACACATCACATTGTCAGTTTTAACAATCTTTAATCAAACATGTTTTGCCAATAAATTCTTAAATGAATTTTGAAATACCTCTTTGTCCAGTTTGTCATCTATTTCAATCAAGCAAATTTAATAAACTGAATAACATCTTTGATGCTTTGAATACCTAGCCTGCTTCTTATAAATACCTAGCCTGTTTCTTTGCTCAACTGAACATTTTGTCTTTCAAACTGCTGTTTCACATCCACCTAAAAAATTCTCATGTTGTTCTTTTCTAAACGATCAAGATATTTGTGCTTCATTGCCCTTGTCCCAATTCCTGTAGCATAGCACTTCAGTCGTAAGCTTTTTAAATCTGAGCCTCTAACTTAAAATGACAAAACTCTACTTGTTAACAGAGGAAGTAGCTCTAAATTTTCTTCGGACAGAACTTACGCTACAAATAACACTCCTGTTGATAACCTATTTTTACCTAAGATGTCATCTAATAACAGAAGTTATCAACCATATCTAAAGAGCTGCTGCTGTGCATCACTGAATCTGGAAATACCGAATTGTCTATGATCTCACCTTTGCAACGCTTAAATATATATATACTGGATGTCACTGGATCTTCACCTTCCTGTAATGCCATTGCATTTACTATGTAACCAATGATTACAAGTCTTGCAAAAATTGAGTTACCACCAACTCTTTTCCTGCAAACTCTACGAGGCCACTTTCTAACTTCAAGCACACTTGGTTTCACTACTGCTAATCATGACTTTAGTTTTCTGCTGTATTTACTCTCAACCCTTTCTCTTCTAGTCATTTCTTCCTCTTCTCAAACTTTTCAAATAACTGCATAGATTCTGCTATAAGTACCGCATAGTCTGCATACAACAACTCTCATGGGTGCCCTATTATGACTTCCATTAAAAATGCCTCTAAAATCATTATAAAAAAATAATGAATAAATCAGTACTTAGCCTTGATGTTCACCAAAATTCACACTAAATTTATCACTGAGTGATACATCAACTATGACACGACTTCTAAAATTGGCATACATAGACTTCATAATTTTAACTAGCCACTCATTTTTACCTAATTTCCTTATATTTCACCAAATTAAATTCCTTGGCACTTTTTCAAAAATTTTCTCCAGATCTACGAAGACAAAAAGGTTGTAGAAAGAGATAAGTGGAGCAACAGTGATGCAACAAATGATTTTGACAAAGATGGTTATCCAATTTTCAATTATTTAGAAAGTGTATTTGTAACGCTACATTCTTTTCTCTGTGAAAATTGTCTACATTATAATGACCATTTAAAAAATAAGACTTCTTGTTTTTGAGTTATGTAATTCTAAGTGGATTTTTCAAAAGATTAAGTCATTGATAGATAGATAGATTGATAGATCGTTTTAGTATCAAGATGCTGTATAATAATAAATTTCATCCTTAGGTTTATTTTCCTTGTTAAAAACAGTTAAAGACACAAAGCTTTGATGTCTAGGTTTCTCTTGCTGGAAATTTCGTAGGAAATCAAGCACTAAACCAAAAATAACGTTTTCGGAACATTTGAAATTTAATTGATTAAATCATTTCTCATATATTTTCCCAAAATACCAATGTACTGGGAAAAATATTTTATTTGTACTCAATTATCAAGAAATTTATTAATTATGAAGTTATTAATTGATTGAGCGTGCGATTGATTTAATTGAGACGCTAATAGGGTGTATGATTTATTAACTATGAAATATTTTGTGTGCAATACGTTTTTCAAGAATTGAAGTAACTTGTATGAATCCTAAGGGAGTTAGCATGGCTCAAATATTCCCTGTATTTTTCTCAAGAATTTGTAAACATATATATTTAAAAAAAATAAAAATAGTACCTATTCAAAATATCCATTTAAATTTTGTGACCCCATGTCGCCATGCATTTATCAAAGATGATCCTCTGACCTTCTTGAATCTTAAGTTAGTTTCAGTTGCTTTGTCTCAAAAAATTGGATTGATAATGGAATAGTAATATTTTAATAATTTTATATAATGCAGGAAATAATCTTGGTGCGTATGGATAATCACTTCTGTTGCTGTGAAATTTACATAGCCTAAGTTTATGCTATTTATCAGTATGCTTTCTCCTTCATTTTTTATTTGCTGGCTAAGCCAAAGGAGACCTTTGAATTCTCCCTTGTTTGTCCTACCGTTCACAATTTTTTCTCAAATGTCATTCATTATTTTTTTTCTGAATTTTTTTATGAAGTTGCTGTGATTATAAGCGAATGTGATTGGCAGTTTAGTTATTTCAAAGAAATTTTTGTTTTGGTACTGTGACATAATTTATCCAAAAACAGGTAAAATGATAAATACTTTGATTTGGGAAATTGAGACATGATTTTTTTATTATCCAAATAGTTTCGGGGATTTCCATTACTTACTGAGCACTTGTTTTGCATGTTAAGCGAGACAAAAATTTACTTATTATGACAAACGTTTTTGTATTTTCTAAATCATTTAGAAAGAGAGCAGACAATTGAAGTCACTTTTTTTCACAACAGACTCAAATGATTTGATGTTTCATGAGCAATATAGTTACTTGGTATAGCTTTGATATAAAAAAAATTGTTTTTTTAATGTGGATTTAAACCAAAAGTAAACTATTTAACGTTTGTTATTCCTATTTATCTTATCTTTTTTTTAAATTTATTCTCAATCAATTTGAGCTACCTTTATGGCTGTTATTGTTAGCTGTATCATGAATAACGAATAAGAAATACATCAAATCAATAAAGGCTCTCCAATCTTTAGAAGAGATATCCAAACAATGATACTAGCAATAAATTTGAATTATTTCATACATTGATAATAATTATAACTGTTAAAAACAAATAAGTTGATACGAATGCCAGGTTGGAAATATTTATGCTAAGGTTGATTCTACTGTTCTTTCATGAAGAATAATTTGACTCATTGTAAGAACTTTTGCTTTCTGTTGATAAAACGGAACGATGAGTTGGTAGTTTTTCTGTGGTATGTCAAAGAAGAAGTTTGTGCAAATAACGCCTCAATCAAGTATTGTATCAATAAACAAAAAAAAAATATATATATATATATTTATACGAGAGATTGTTTAATAACTTGCTTGTTGCAAACACTTCAAAGTTCCATCCGATGTTTTTTGGAGATAAAAGCCTGATAAAAAATTTATCTTTATTTATCTGTAATAAAAAGATTGTTGCAAAAAACGAGGTTGAACTGTTACGTGTAAAAAATTGATAACAAACTGCCATTTTCTAATAATATCATTCTAACCCTAGTGAAAAGCTGGCCCAAGTTGGCAAAATGAAAACACTGGTTGACCTAAGTTGACTAAAAAATTCATATTGTGGCTGTATTAAAAAAAAAAATTTTTTTTAAAAAATCTGATAGCATATTTATACGCTTTATGTGTGACATTTCATACACTTTGCTAGTTCTGATTTTCGATCAAAAATTATTGTAATGCATCCACCAAGAAATAAAATCTTTTTTGATCGGTTGACTTACAAAAGTTTTGATTAACTTGATTGATTTTCATTACAATCGAACATTCTACTGCTGCCATCTTCTGCTACTAGATGGCTATGAATTCCAATTTGGTGTATTTGAATTAAATAAACGAATATTCACTCTAAGTAATCGAGTAATTATTATTATTATTATACTCAATTACTTAATATCTTTTATCATTTTTCGATCGGTTATCGAACAATTCGATTGGAAATTTTAGATTAATTACGGCAGCATATGAAAAAACGTTCCTAAAACAAATTTGTTCTAATAGCTAACGGCTTACCCTTTTATTTTTAGTTTATCTGTCTTTTGTCGTAACCTTGGATACCCATTAACTATGTGTAATTATTAAGAAAAAGCGGTTAGTTGTGATCTGTTCATTGTTTCTAGCACCACAAAATGAGAAGTGGGCGACTAATTAATCTTAGGGTAGGTAAAATATTTTCTGAACAATCTTCAGAAGGTTTGTATTTTGTGTTCCACCCAACCCACTTCAGAGTTGATTCAAACTCATCAAATTTGACAGAAATCATCCATAAGAAATCTTTTCTTTTCGCAGTTGCTCAGGAACAAAATCTCAGGGGATCAAAAGTTGAATCTGTCATTTTTGACTTTTTGCGGTATGGCTCAAATTTTGAAAACCTTGATTCATATGCTCCACTCCTCTGCATTTTAATTGTAGAAGAATTAGCAGCTGGTATTTGGGTACTTTTAACGTTTGAACAGTTTTTAACTTCAACATCAATAATATCTTTGTATTCTAATGCAGACTGATAGCATATGGAAACAGTGTCGTGTAATGTATCTTTACCGCTAGTTGTTTCTACAAAGCAATCATGGTTGTCCCATGCTACACCTTTTTAAACACCTGACGATGATGATGTTGTAGTCGGTACTTCTGCTATATGAGATGGTTCACCTGTTTTTCTTTCAATTTCTTTTAAATCATTTACCATTGTTTTTTGCCGATTTTGGGATAGAGCAGTGAACTTTTAATAACATACAACATAATAACCTTGATAATCATTGATCTCTGTTGGAAGAATGAAGTGTTTTTTTGTTATAGTTAGAATGTTTTCACATTTTGCAAGTGTTTTTTTCTATGAATAAGATGAAGTTTTTGTATGCACTTGTGTCTAATCCATGTAACATATAACTAAAATAACTACCGAATTGTCAATTACAAAAGTGCTTTCAAGACTGGGATTTTTCATAAAAGTCAATTCATCTGTGAAATTCAACATAAATTCAAGTGAAATAAGCTTTTGGGGTTACGGAAATATTAGAAATTCCATGACATAGAAATGCATATTGACTTACGTTTCTTATCATCAGAGTTAGGCTCTTTACTACAAATTTCATTTTATCTTTTTTTTTTCAGTTTATTTTTCTATTTTTCTTAAACATAAGTGTAATGTCCTATCAATTCGTACCCCAACGGGACACTTCCGGAGATTTGACTTTTAATATTCTTTCTTATAATATATTTAATTTCCATAAAGTTGTGTATAACTCATATAATTTTGCTTTTAAAACAGAAAAATCACACCTTCACCACAAGGAATTTGAAGACAAAATTTTTCGCTTTACAAAATCATTTATACAGGCGATCAATCAAAGTGATTAGTATACCTATTTTCTTCGGTAAACAAAATCATGATGAATTAGCTAAGATCTATCTGTTTAATGTTTAATTCGAACTAAGAATGAAACTAATATATCATATATTTCGGTTCAGCATAGTTAGCAATAGTACAAGTTTTCACTGTTAAATTTACGAAATATGAAATAACTAAAAGAATTACAGTAACAAAAATTGACAGACCATATCAGAAAAAACCTGAGTAATTTTGATCATAAAAATCTATTGGCAGACTCATTTACAGCAAATCACTTATTTTCTAAACTGTCTTCGAACCATATTGCTGTTTTATCTTGCATATCACCGATAGATCAAGTTGGACTTCAAAAATTATTTGAAACGAGACCAAATACAGTTAACAAATCTTTTGTGTGTTCCTTCGTGTGACGGGATACATTTCTAAGGATACGTAGTTAATGTAGAGGACAGGAAAATAATTCACATAGACTAAGTAACAATTCACCTCGAAATCCAAAATCAATCTTGATTGGAAAAATTCCATTCGAAAATTATGACATACAAATCATATTTCAATGAAAGAAGGCAGTTTTGTGGGTCGTTGTGAACTTTTTATGGGTTCGTGTGAGCTTTCTATGGGTTGGTGTGGGTCAGTGTGGGTTGGTGCGCAAAATGATGAAGCCCAAAAACAATTATATATAAACAAAACTTAGTTCGTTGAATTTCGCTTTGTTACCATTGCTTTAAATATCATGTGCATTTTTGTTGTTGTTATCCAGATTAGCCCATTGTTTGAAAACGACCAATCAAAAACGTATCATTAATGTCGAATGTTTATAATAAACAACCAATGAAGATCTTTATAATTTGTTATGATTAAGTGGAAATGTCATTTTCCCGTTGCTACTTTATATCTGAAATAAAAAATGGAAAGAAAGAAAGCTGATTGGTTTAGTTTGTTTGAATCCAAGTATAAAGGTGCGTCGTTACGGCTATTATTATAAAGGTTTGTGTGTCATTATTCATCTGAGAAACTTTTTATCGATATCTCAATCAAGGTTTTTAGTTTATGTCCATGCTCTTTATTTTTCTTATTGTCCTCTGATATGAATGTTCTGTTTCAAAAAGAAAAAGCATCATAGACCGATTTATTGATGACTTTATAAATCAATCAATCATATGAGTCCTAAACTAATTTTATATATCTTCTCTTTGAAATGTATCACCTTAGAAGTACTTTTGTTTTAAATCTTCCTCTCACTCTTTCTACGACATATGGAACAAACTGATTCCAGTTTAGGGGCAGTGTTGTTTGGAACACACTCCCAAATTTTATTAAAACTTCTCCCTCTCTGCAAGTTTTTAAACGTTGAATTAAAGAGTGGAAAGGTGAATTGTGTTGGTGTAAGTGTTGTTTGTAATGTTTATGGCTTTTTATTTTTATTTATTTGTATTATATAAATGAATGAATGAATAGCATAACAGTCTGATCGTTATTTTAAAAATACAATAATTATTAAATAGTGATTTCAATACTAATCCAGTAGTTTTCTTTGTCATTATTCTATATGCTACACAAAATGCCTTGATTTCAATGAGACTGCATTCCTATATGATGAGAATTATTTGAATAATTATGATGCTAGATCAGCATCTGTCCAAACATTCATCCACATGATAACCTCTGTGATGAGGCCGCCATCTAATCTTCGACGCATAAAATAATAGAAATTTGATGGTATATGTTTGTTCTAAATTCGTTCTATATCTTACGGTATATTATATAAAATCACGGTATATATTATATAAAACTGTATTTATACGTTAGCTTTAAATTTTCCTTAGTAAAATTTTTTTGAAAACTTGCAAACCTCTTTTTCACATATATTTTGCCTTATTTATTATTATTCCTGAAATAATTATAAAACAAAAGAATTATAATTCACGAGCCATTTGTTTCATTACTTTACTTTAAGTATATCATAATATTTGTTATTCCTTCTTGGAATAGTGCTTATATTCCAAGTCGAGATCGTCAAGTCAAGATTACGACACCTTATTAATTAAAAAAAAAAAAAAGAAAAAATACCACAAACAGTTCAAAGTATGGGTACTCTACCCTTGGTATATTCAAATTTTTTTCTTTTCTAGATCTAAGGGATGAAAGTGACAAGTTCGTACTCATTTGGGTTTGTTATCATTTTTGTCAAAATTTTGGTCAAGAAAACCACTTTTACAACATGCGTCAAATGTGAATTTGTGTTAAAATTTGATAAAAGTCTCATATAATATTGCCATGATTGTATTATTAAACTGACAGGAGAGAATATTGAAACGTATTTAAAAAAATTCCCAAAAAACTGTTAACGTTTTGGTTAATTTCTCAAAAACCACAGCACTTCTAAGTCTACCTCTTTTTACAGAAACGGAATTGTTGGTGATATCTTAATAAATCTATTAAATACTTTTGATTGCTTCACCCATGGACTGAAAAGTCACTAAGTTTAAATAGGCTTAATAGTAAATTATATGCTAGAAATAGTGGCTTGTGATCCACAAGAATCAATAGCGAGTCCAATACTCTTTAAGTGCCTGTGCTTTTTATAATCTTATAGAGTGGTTGGCGACTAAAGTGGCTCCTTTATCGAGTTTAACTTATAAGGAGGTTGCTATGGACACACCAAACAATACGAAAACCTGCCAAAGGGCAGAAAAACTCACTAAATGCCACTGGCCATTCATACTTGGGAAGGATGTGCTACACCATGTCATGCCTATTAAAATATAATGTTCACACCAGACTCAACCCACATACCTGATCAGCCGTGGCTTAGGTCTACAAACGATCATGTCCTCCATTGTATCTTTGTGTGTAATCGAAAAGTATACTACTGAGAAAACCAAAAGTAAATCAAAAAATTCGATCAAAACCTGGGAGGAGCGATTTACTCTTGGAACATTAAATGTTTTTGAGATTCGGATGATCAGGGAACATGAAATAAAACGATATACTTGAAATATTCTAAGTCTGCCAGAAATGACACACTATTAAGACATGAATTGTAGTTCTTTGGTGCGGAAAAAAATTTATTGCACACAAGAATACTATATGTTCAATCAGTATACTTACCAATCTCATCAAGAATTGTTACCATCTTAGTTGAAGCACATTAACCTCACCATCATTCAGCTATGTGCACTCATATAAGCAAATCTGAGTCCTTCTACAAAGAATTAGAAATTTATAAATAAAAACGTAAACAAAAAAATTTTCTTGTAGTGCAAGGTGTTTTTAAATACAAAAGTTGGCAAGGA
>JAUZNK010024411.1:0-20011 GCA_035046665.1 Euphysa ruthae | reverse complement strand
GATTCTCCCTTTTCTTGCCAGCAACAGTCGATGGAATATTTGTCTGGTTTTTCCAAAATGTTTCCCACAAATCTAACGCAGCATGGATTGATGTGGAATGAGGCATATCTGATGCATAAAAAGTTAAAAATTTTGAAAAGTCAGGCTTCCAGTTGTTTTAGTTTAGTTAGTAAAGATTTTGGTATGGCAGATAAGCCTTTATAAACAATCAATCTTTCTTGATTAAATCTATCATCAAGCTCATGAATGTGATTGATAAGAGGCAATGTTATGCAATGTTTATAATAATCAAAAACCGTGTTTGAAGGTTGATTATTCCTAATCTGACGACCACATAATCTTGGCATTTTCTCTTGTACATCAAGAGTTTTGACTAAATGATAAGCAATCTGGTACCAATCAGCATGATAGTTATCAATATTATTTTTGTTTTCTAAAAGCTGGTTCTTAAGATTATCAATTTCATTACACTGTTTTGCTATATCAACTGATTTTGTTTGGAGAGTCAGTTATAGCGTAAAAGAAATCCATCAATTGCTAGTTAAAATTAAACTTACAATAAAAGAAAAGTCTGTCAGAAGACGTAAAAAAGAAGAAGACTTAGAAGCAGTGTTATTGTTGTAAACTTTACTTTCATTATAATCCAACAAACTTGAAATATAAAACTTTCCCAAATTTTTATTATATAAATTTTGACGAAATTCTATTGACTAAAATTGATTTTAAATTGTCTAACAGAATTTATTCCTTGATAATTAAAAAAGTACCTTCTCACTATTAACTCCATGTTTTTTTTTTTCTTCTTTTTTTTTAAATGCTAATCTTTTTATTTTTTAAACAAATTTACCAAAAATAAGGTAAACAAGATACGTTCCATAGTAAGTAAGTATTCTTTATTTCAAATTGGATAAATTTACAAATCTAGTTTCCCACAACAAAAACTAATTTAATCCAATACTGAGAAGCAAACGTCTTAAATAAACGTTGTTGCTTTGTGAGCGAAATATTTTTGGCTTTTATTTCTTTCACGTAAAGATTTTTTATTTTTCGGCGAGACTTTTTTCGAGCGAAAAAAAAAAAAAACACTCCGCGCAACTTTTTTCGTCTCGTGGAGGATAACAGCCTTTATTATAATTATAATCATATAAATTTCTATAAACGTGTTCTCTCTTCAACAGCAATATCATTAAACTATAATTATTATTATTTCGTCTTTTTGTATAAGTTCTGGATTTGTGACTTAGCCTCCTTTTTTATGGCAATTTCTAAACATTATTAATCTTTCAATTAATAATCTGGTATTGCCGGCCCTGGGTTCTTTTTATTTGTATTTATTCTGCAAAAATTTCATTTATTTTCTTCCTTCTTTTTCACGTTTTGCTATCAAATATGGCAGTTATTTAAAAATATAAATCAATAGTTCGCAGCATGTGACCCCTTATTTTTTAAATCACACGGTTTTAGCCAATCATTCTATTTGGTCAAAAAAATGTTTGCTATTTGGATAAAAAAAATGGTTAATTACAACTTTAATTATGACCACCAGCCCATTTTCAAAATGTATATTTTTTCCTTCCTTCTTTTTCACGTAGGAAGTTTATTTTTGCTGAATCCTCATGAAACTTGATTCCTAAATTCGTTCCTAATTCGTGTCGAAAATCGTGACTTATTTTTCATATTTTGTCTCACCTCACCATTTCATTTTAGTATTATTTGAACAGTAGAGAATAATTCAATCGAGACAATAGTTACCAAATCATAACAAGTCAAAATTAATTTCAATACTGTTTAGAGAGAATTTATTTCTATTTACAGACATTTATTGTATACCAGCAGATCTTTGACCCTCCGAGCCCGATCTTCTAGGCTTTCTTTCGGCCCTTTCTGTCATGTATTTAGGCTAAAGTTAGAAAAATTTTGAATAAAATGAATCAAATTTTTCGAAGTTTCCAGTTTTTGAAAATTTTCGAAAATTCTAAAAAAAAAAAAAATCTACGAATTTTTCGATCTTTTTCACTGACTTTTCCCAAAAAGTTTCAGACTAGTAGCCCTCCTCAGTACAAAGGAGTAGTGGAACATACAGACAGACACACAAACAGAAGTTGTTTTATAACAATCGAAACAATCGAAAAAATCTAAAAAAAATCGAACAATCGAAAATTTTGGGTCGTTCCGATTCTCCCCAGAAAGTTTCAGACTCGTAGCCCTCCTCAGAACAGAGAAATAGTGGAACATGAATACATACAGACATTTTGTTTTATATATATATATATAGTGATAGCGTAAATAAATCTCTTGTTTGTTGAATTCTTTTGCAGATTTTTTCTATCAACAATTATTACCAGATGTCATTTTTAACTTTGGCTTGCCAACAAATTTGTCATGCTTTCGCAAACCTTTATATATTGATACGGTTTGAGCCAACCACGCATGGTTATTTCAAAGAAACAAAGCTGGTTGGGTGATAGAACGCAAATTTTTTTTGCAAAGGCCTTGCAAAAAAGCAAGGCAAAAGTTGTTGTTTTTGGTCACTCTATAGTCAAATGGTTAAATCTGTACCCTTCTGTTTTTAATTTTTGTAGTGTTTTTTTAATAAGTGGATTTGTGGAGATAAAGTTAAGAACGTATATTGGAGAATTAAGAACAGTATTTTTTAACAAGTATATCGTTATCCACTGTGGTTCAAAAAACCTAAGCGACATACTTCCGTGGAGGGTATGCAAAATCATAGAAGAAACTTGTATTTATTGAAAGCAAAGCCACCCTAATTTTTACCTCTTTTATTTTCTGGCATATTTCCTCGAGTGTGTCTATTTTTTGGTGATCGCATTTCACAGTTCAATCATCTCATAAAAATTGCGTGTATTTATTTCTGCTGCCTTTATCGCATATGCTGGATGGACTGAAGACATGAAAGTTTGTGAGGACTTCTTCTGTATTGACGGCCTTCATCTCTTCGAGAATGGTGGTAAGAAGCTAATTTTTGAATTTAAACACAGTGTTTACACAAGGAAAGTTAGGGTTACCGCCCCTATCATATTGATAGGAGATATTGAACTTTGAAAATTTAAATCTGAATTTAAAAATACATTTAATAATAAACATCTGGGAGAATAATAATTGGTCCCCTAAACTGAGTCCTCTTCACCAAGTTGCTGCTAATTATCATTTTTAAATTGGAAATTTTTTTTAAACTGGATATTTTGTTTGAATTTATTTTCTAAAATTCCAAAAATTTTTGTTCTTTTTAAATATGTCACTATTTACAAGTTCGAATGTTATTAATTTTATCAAAACAGTGGAGAAACAAAAACCTGGCAAAAATGCAATATGCACTTTAAAGTTTAAATCCGGACTTTAAAACTGGATATATTTGCATGTCAATCGACCAAATGATCGAAGAATTATTATTATCGTCCAAAGCTAGTGGTGTTGTAAATATTGTTGAAACTATGATTCTGAAACAAGTGTCGTTAAATGATACAATTATTTCTCAAAAAAGTGTTAACGAGACTATGCCATCCAGTACGACGCAGTTGTTCCTGGCAAGCCTTATTGACGGATTGAAAGACCACCTGAGTAGGGATGACAACAATCTTAGCGTAAGTGACCTTTTAAAGTCTTTAAATAATAAAATTTATTTTCTCAAAGACGAAATAAAAGCTAAAAATTCTATTACAAATATCTTTTACTCTGACATTTGTAATTTACAAAAAATTACAACGCCTTTAATCATAATAGTAATATTAACATTAAAGAAATCATCAACGTCAATAACATTGATTCTTTATAATATTGAAATTAGCGAAACCAATTTTATTTAACAAAGAAAACGTCATAGTAATCACAAAAACAGCAATAATAGAAATCTGATTAGAAATGACGAAAATCAACATTCATGCAAGTAATCTATACACTGCACTAAGCAAGTTGGAATGTTGCAAGTGCCAATGAAAAAGTTTGAAATAGGGCATGCAAGGTTTTTTTGTAAGTAGTCAGAAACAAATATAATAATAGCAGCTTTAACTAGAACAGAAAGAGGTAAATAAAAACATTAAAAGTCAGTAAAAACTACATTAGATTTAAATGGAAGAAATGTTATTATTCTGAGAGAACGACGTTGATTAACAAAAGAAATTTATTGACAAGACTTTCCTGCTGACTCCAGATTTGACAAAAATAACTTAAATGAGAGGAAGAATGAAAAATATATAGAGCGTATAGTTGCTTTATCAAGATAATATGGAACTTGCAGAGCATACTAATAGATCGGCTAACTTTATTGCGCAATTCTTCTACATCAAACTTCCAACTTAAGCTTTCGTCAATCAAAAAACCAACCTATTTAATACATGGCCATAGGGTCAATCTTTTACCATAAAGTTTAATTTGTATTTCAAAGTTAGATTTTTTACGTGTAGATTTAATAGTATAACTGCAGCTTTATCTATGTTTAGTAATATTTTGTTTACATTTAGCCAATCGACTAATTGTTTTAAGTCATAATTAATTTTTTATTTAGTTCTATAATTGATTTTTTAACACATAGAATATTAGTATCATCAGCATGTGATGTACAACTGAATTTTTTATTGAAAAAACAAGATCGTTTATGTAAACTAAAAATAACAGCGAGCCTGTAATCGAACATTGAAGAACACCACTGCTAGCAGTACGACAAGAAAGCTCAAAACCAACAATAGAAACAAACTGCTTACGGTTAGAAAGATATGATTTAAACCAATCATTAGTAACACTACGAAAATCATCGTGATTAAGTTTCTCAACAAAAAGATTATGGTCCACGATGCCAAAAGCTTTCTTGAGATAAAAAAATATTGAGCAAGCTAAATGCCCACTATCAAGAGCCTCGCAAATTTGTTCAGTTATACTAACTACAGCATGGTATGTTGAGTACTTTGCTCGAAAATCAAACTGCATTTCATTAATTATACATTGTTAAAAAGCTGTAGTGTTGAGAGTACATGAGTTTTTCAGGTAACTTACTTATATAAGACAGTAAAGAAATTGATCGATAATTTGAGCAATTTAATTTAGAATCTTTTTTAAAAAGAGGAATTATGGACGAAAATTTTAAGATATCTTTTTATTTCGCTTCCCAATCACTTTCCAAAATATCGCTTTTAAAAAGTTCGTTGTTCAAATTATTGGTTTTCTTTTTAAGTACATCATGCTTGCGGTGTACAAAGTTTTTGTTTAGACTAGGGTAAAAAAAACTGTGGAAGATGGTCAGATATAGAAGATGTTATATTATTACCTAAAACAATTCCCTCGTCAAAACAGTTATCAATCAATGTTCTCTATGATCTGGATGTTATTCTTGTTGGTAATGTTATATGAGGTAACATATTATAAAAAGTTACAATATTAAAAATTGTTTCAGTTGATAGGTGATTAATTATGTTCATTAGATCAATATTAAAATCACCAGTTATAGTAACTTTTATTTTAAAGTGAAATTCTTTTGAAAAGTGGGTTTAAAAGCTCATCAATGAACTCGTCAATTGACATACAAGGATGCATGTAAACACAAACAACAACGATATTAGGGTTACTTGGAAAAATCAGTTCAACAAAAACTGATTCGATTAAAAAGTGTTTATACATGATTAAATCTTCTCTTGGTTTATAAATAAGGTTTTTAGAAATATAAAGAAGGGCTCGAAGTTTATCGAGGTGTAGCGCCAGGGAGGAAATATTTATGTGAAACGCTGAAAAAGAAGTTTTATTGTCAAATTTTGAGGAAGAAAAATCTTCAATATTGTAATACTTGCAGTTAATTAAGTGGGAATTGTTATTATCATTGTCATCAAATGACCTGTAGATTTAGAAGAAACTAAGTTATGAGAATTATGAGAGCTATGTAAATCATCGAGTATAAAATTAGAAGAAAACAATAAAACAAGTTCATTATCAGGTATGTGACTAAATGGAAAAAGATCCGAGGTACATGTGATATAGAACCAAATAGCGTTTTCAGTATTGAGTAAATTATGATCGATATTATTTAGTTTATTACATTTTTTGTGGATCAATGACATCGCAAAACATGATGATTTGGATTCAAATTTTTTTACATACATTACTTTAAAAAATGGTGTGTTTTTTTAAGAGTAAGAGTATTCTCTTGTGTCACATAAAATAATTAAATATACAACTTTATACTGTATATATAAAGTATGTTTTTAAAGTAATAATTCCTTATGATTAAAACTTTCATTAATTGGGACATTTGAGCGAAATTAATGAAACTGATTATTTTAATGGAAGTTTATGAGCAGCTAATACTTTTAAATGTTAAAATCGCTATCATCTAGTCAAATATAAACGACAAAATAATAAACACAAGAGCTAAATGCTAAAACATTACATGAAATATAAACCATGACTCACTTACCTGAGAAGAGCCCTTTTTTAATTCTCTTATTGAAGTGCCAAATACTTCAACCAACTCTTCAAGACGCAGTACAGTAGTGTATCTACCGTGTTCGTTATGTTGATAATGGAATGATCTACCCGATACCCAGAAAAAATTTTTCTTTCTGTCCATAATGATTTAATTTTGGCGTGTAAATAACGATAATATGGACATAAATTCTCGTTAACAAAAAACTTTTTCAGATGTATGTATAACGGTATTAATAATTAATCATTGTTGATTATCCATCGAATTCAGATATTCAAGTAATACCGTTTGAACTCACTCTTGGTAAGAGAAAGTGGCTTATTCTTCTTGTGTACAACCCTAGCAAAACGTCAGCTAATTTATTTTTAAATAGTTTATCTGAATTATTTTGTTATTATCTGAAAAAATACGATTGTTGACCTGGAACCCAGTAATCCACACTTAATTGGGTTTGTGGGAAATTATAATCTCTCAAATCAAATTATAGGAAAGACCTGCTTCAAATCATCTCGTAGTACTTGCATTGATATCATCATAACGAGCTCGAAATATCTATTTAAAGATCCCCTTTCAGTGGAGACTGGTCTTAGTGATTCTCTTCATCTACTTTATACAATTTTCAAAACTAAATATACCAAGTTACCTCCACTTACTGTCAAATACAGAGACTATAAGAAGTTTGATTTTGATGTTTTTTGTTAAAATTTAATTGTTATTTAAGCAATCAAAATTTTGGATGTAATTACTCATTTTATGAATATATATTTACAAATCGTTTAAATAAGTACGCCTTGGTCAGAAATAAGTTTTTAAGGCGTAAGGCGTAACAAAAAACTTTTTGTCACCAAAAAACATTAGCAAGGAATTCATGAAAATATCAAAAACTTTGTTGTTAACCTTGTTCGAAAAGACAAGAAATCTTTCTTTAGTAGCGTTGCTATTAAAGAGGGTGCTAAGTCATTATGGACAGCATGTAAACCTTTTCTATCTAACAAACCTCTAAATACTGAAGAACGAATTCATCTTTTGGAAAACAAAAGTCTTATTTCAGACAACCTATCTCTTGTAAATATATTTGAAAAATATTCTGTTAATATCAACTAATCTTTAAATATTTAACCAAGATTGGATTCTATTTTTGATCCTATCTCAAAGTTGCCTCTACATCATCCAATTTCAGACTTTGACTTACATTATTGCAATCGAGGAAAAATTTTCTTTAAAATATATTTTTAATTTAAACCATCTGCATCCAAACGAAGTTTATTATATGATCATGAAGATATAAAAAAAGAAGTAGTGATAACTCCACTACGAGTTCTTAAGTCTTTGGCCTAGTCTCATTGTTCCGATATTACTGGTCGCATTAATACTTCGATAAACAAGTTTTCTTTTGCTGATGGATTAAAATGGGTAAACACAATTCCTACTCACATAAAAAAACGACACCATAGAAAAAGGAAATTATCGTCTTATATTATTCTACCAACAGTGTCAAAATTTTTTGAAAAAGTACTTTTTACACAAATTACTCGATTTTTCAGTGATAAATTTTCGCCTTTATTATGTGGTTTTCGCAAGAGGTATTCAATTCAGCGTACTTTTTTCAATTAACTCAGAAGTGGCAATATTGTCTTGATACTAAAGGTGTAGCTTGCACGATTCTAATGGGACTGTATAAAGCATACTGTTCTATCCCGTTAGGTTATACTTTTAACCAATGGTTGGATTTCATCTTAGGAATACCTCAAGGCTCTTTTTTAGGGCCTCTTCTCTTTAATATTTTTCTAAATGATGTGTTTTTTTTTTGTTTTGGGTTGTGAAATTTGTAACTTTGCACATGATAATACTTTTTATGCTTGTGACGTTTCTCTTGACAACGTTCTGTCGCGTCTTCACGAGATTCGCTTAGAGTAAAAAAGTTCTTTAAATCTTATTCAATGGTAGCTCATCCCGCAAAGTTTCAAATTATCTTTTTATGAGCATATGGTCCTCCTAGAAATAACATTTTATTTAATAAGAAAATTTACGTTAAGAACTAAGTGACACTTCTGGGTTTTATAATAGATTGTAAACTAAATTTTTCTAGTCATATTTGTAAGTTAAGGATACGGCCTAATAAGAAACTGAGTGATCAGCTTTATAAATCACTTGGATATTACCCAGACAAGAATTCTTTTTCATGGCCACGTGCTAACTTATTTTTTATATTTTCCATTAATTTGGATTTTTTGTAGGAAGACTGACTATAAATTGATCCACAGGGTTCAAAAGATAACATTAAGAAAAATTTATCAAAACTTTGCCTTGACTTTTGAGTTACTCTGTATTGAAAAATTATTTTGTATTCGTGAAAAACATCACGATTTGCTTCTGATTGAATCGTATAAGTCTCTTAATAGAATAAATCCAGAGTTAATGTGGGAAAACTTTAAAATAAAAAATAAATTCTCTACCCTTTTCTGATAGGTAACATACTAGACTTCCTCTGGTACGAACATTTACTACGGAACAATTTCTTTATTATTTAAAGCATACTTTATCTGGAACAGCATTCCAGTAAAATTTAAAAACAGCAGCACTTTAGGCCACTGTAAAATGTTTATTTTCAGTTGAAACTACACATCATGCACATGTAGGATAACATGTCGTTTTATTATTTGAAAGGCACCAAAATATTTTTTGGTGTAGGTTAATATAAATAAAGTTTTATTTATTTACGACTATGTATGACTACCTCCATTAAATAAAAATATGAATGAATGAATAAAAAAAGCTATACTCTATTCTATCAGTCAGTTTTGTGTCCAGAGTACCATGAAAAGGAAGGAAGCAATCATGCATTCTTCTTTTGCTCTACCAGTTTTCTATTCTGTGCTTAAGACATGCCAAGGTTTTTGAGAGGATATGTTTACTTTTCAGTTGGGTTATCTTCTGTCGGTGTGGCTGATGGGTCTTGTAGCCGTGGAGACTGTAATAGTTTTTTTTTAAAAGAGATAAGAAATTATCTCGAAAAGAATTTATTAAAGTTTCTACCGGTTGGACTTTGTTTGTAGTATAGAAGCATGTGATGTCAATCGTGGAGAGGGAAATGAATCGCCTAGTGAATAAGTAACTGTAAATTCTCCATTTTTAGATTTGACTTTTGAAGAATCGGGTAGCGTAAATCAAGGAGATACACTCTGCTTTATGTTATATTGGTTTTGGATTGCGATGTTTGTTTTAACGGGGTTTGGGTCTTGTTTCGGATAAATTCGGGGAAGGTATTCTTTTCCTTATTTACCTCAAGATATTTACAAAAAAAACCTGTTCAATTTTTGAAAGACTATATATTTATATTCCCGATAATTTAATTGTAATTTTACTCAATAATTTAATTTCTGTATTTGTCTGACTTCTAGAATTTTTAATTTTTTATTTTATATGTGTTATTTGACGTAAAATTTTTCTTAGATAAAAAATATATTTCTTAGATATTTATTTATGTCTAGGGACAGGCATTTGAATTCAGTTGCAAGGAATGATATTTCTTCTAGCAAACTTTTATCCAAGTTTACTTTAAGTCATGTTGTAGCAAATAACACCTTCAGTTGTTTGTAATAATTTCCCCCGGTTTCTGATATCAACCATCACATCTGCAACACAAACTAAACAGTTTGGGATCTTGTTTTTGATCAAGTTATTTAATTTAACTGAATTAGAACTTCTTAAAGCTTTGGTTCTTTTATATTAATTTTACTTTGTTATAAGCAAATTTTAATACCATCAAATTATATTGCAGAATTTAGTGAATTTAATCAAAAAAGCTTCTTTTCATTTAGGTTTCTTGAAGTGAATGACCAAGTTGATACGCTGCTGACTTTTTTACTTCATTTTTTAATTGAATCAGAACATAGAGAATTTTTCTATTCTCTGTTTGTTTGTTATAATAATCTTTAAACTCATAACATCAAATAAAAATAAAATTAAAAAAAATCACAATAAAGATAATAAAATAAAACACATCAATTACCTAAATGCTCTTCTATGGGCTTTCCTCAGGTTGATTACATTGTTTTTACGCAGACATATATGTATTTTAATTATATTTGATAGGACTTCGTTCTTAGCTGCTTATATTTTAAATTTAGTTTTTACATTTATTTTATTTTTTAATATAGTATATTTATTCCTTCCGTCTCTGCTAAATAACAATCCTGTGCCTGGAGTCTGATCCTTCACAATTCATTTTACCATATGGAGTCTGTTTCCAATCCAACTCAAGCCATCAATGCTATAGCTTTGGCATTATAATGTTATACATATTTATTTTACCTGTTTTATCAGGGGATGATGAGTTTAATCCAGGTCCTGCACAACAAATCTTGTTAAAAATGATTTAAATAATGATTTGCAAACTTGACAAATCTTTAGGCGAAAGGAAATGAATTTTTTAAAGTTAAATATTAACAACGCTTTACCCAAAAGTGATGAGCTAAAATATATAGCAAAACAATAGCTTCCAGCAATAATAAACACAACTGAAGGAAGTGTTACATGTAGTGTTCCACAGGGTTTTATTCTTTGCCCAATCTTTTTTCTTCTTTATATAAATGACATACCACAATCGAAAATTGTGAACTACTTCTTTATGTAGATGACTCTTATTTTTCTACGCAAAGATGTTAAACACATTGAATTTATTTTAAATGAGAATTTCTAAAGTTTTTGTGAATGATTTTTGGTCAATATACTTAGTATAAAATTTGTAGAAGATAAAACTAAATGCAATCTTTTTTCTTGTACAGCTAAACTTAAAACTTCGAGCGATCTTGATATGAATTATAGAGGTATATCTATTAATCAACATACATTTGTCAAATACTTGCGTTGAATATTAGGCCAAATTTTAAACGACTAATTGATGGCGCAGTATATGTTAAATAAAATTAATAACAAGCTAAAATTTTTAGCTAAAAATTCTTTTAAATTCTTCGTCAACCCTAACTTTAACTACCTTTCTGAAGTATTCAAACTATCTGACAACCCTTTAATTCCATGCGAAATAGTCGTTTGAAATTGCATGCTCCTCTACGTAGAATAAATATGGGCAAAAATTGTCTGTCATGGAAAGGTCCCTCGATTTGAAATTCACTACCTAATAGTTTAATGCATAAAATTAAAGTTTTTTTTCCGAGTTCAACTGATAAGTTTCGTAGACCAAATGTATGCAGGAATTAACTACAATTTATTTTTTATTTTTTTCCTACTTTTTTTTTCTTGTGTGTATCATTTCGAGGGATAACAATGGAAATATTTTCATAACAATTAATTTTTGCCTTTAATGTATTTAATTTTTGTTTTTTTTCTTTTTGTTCATTTAAATGTATCATTGTCAAAGTCATAATAAATAAATAATTACTTTGCTTGTTTAACCCTAACCGATTAAGTTGATAGGTTTCATGACTACAGTTACTCCAGCCATAGTTTAAATAAGGTGTTACCCCATTCAACAGTACTCCATTTGTATCAAATCTAAATCAGAAGAAGAACCTTGCACTGCCTTGTAAAATCAAATGTTGTATATTGATTGATTCAAGCTCTTGCTACATTGGTCAATCCACTAAAAATTGAATTGTCAAGTAACTAGAATCGGATAAAAACACATATGTATTGTAAAAGAAATTTAAAAAGACTTAAACAACGCAACAAACCTCAACAAATTTGTATTCTCACCAGAAAACTAATGGAAATCGCAAGGACTCACATCAAAGGCACTGACGTTGAACTTGATTGTCAGGACGCTGGTGCAAACGATATGATTGCAAACACACGTATGAATAAGATGAATTTATTACAAAGCACTAAGACGTATTCATGCATGTGGTGTCTCCAATAAATATACATTTGGAAAGATTTCATAGTTTTATATCTATGTGAATTGTATTGCTGACATACATGGTGACATAAAGATTTTAAGGATTAAATTGACTATTTAAAATTTCGACGAGGTAAATTTAAATAATCTAAAATTGAATTATATGGTGATGGAGCATACGTGAATATTTTGAAGAAATATGAAAGAATCATAACAAATAAAGAAAAATAATTAAGAAACTTGAGTAGTAGGCTTTAATCAGAAAACATAACTTGTCCTATCTTTAGAAATCGAAAACAAAAAGAAGTTATTGAGACACTCGGGTGGCAGACTTTGATCGTAATACTTTGTTGACAGTATATGGAATTTATTTGATCTCAGAATGTAATACAAAAATTAATGCGTTTAAAATTAAGCAGACAGTGTATTTTGATAACTGTATTAGGAATTTATTAATCTCATTACATTATGAAGACATTAGGAAAACTAACGCGTTTGTGAATAAACAGGTGGGGTACTTTGTCAACGATGTTTAGAATTACTGGATTCAGGATAAATCATATCAATAATGCGTTTGGAAATAGGCGGTCAGAAAATGGTAATACAATGATCTAGATAAATCCTGGTTGCATTATTATTATTGTTATTATTTTAATAATTTTCTCCAGTTATCTTAGCTAGCTAGGCTATTTGTTACATATACATTTAGGAAATTTATTTAGTACATGTTATCTTCGCAGGATTGCAGAGTTATTTCCAATGTCAAACTAAAGTATGGGATATAACCGCATTCTTCGGATCACTGGAGAACCAGAATATTTCGAGCGCCCTTACACTTTATTCCCAGAATTTAAGGAAAAATTGCGTGTATCGATTAGCCGTCACAGACATTAATCTCGCCCTTTTCCTTGGAAGGTGAGCCTCTCAATACCCTATCCATGCCCCTTGTTTATTATCAGTCTCATAACTTCCACTCATATCTATATTCTTGTCCAAATTATCCGCAATTTGTCTGCTCACTTTCGCCTATATTTCACACTCACAGTATAAACATGAAAATAAAAAAAATGAAATTTTTAAATCAATATCTAACGATTCCTTTCTCATCTTAGATTCTACTTTTTTCTCTTTTCTTTATTATACTAATCATCCTCATTATTCTATTATTTCTCTTTTTAGCTTAACGAACTTATTGATAATTATCATGCTTACATACTCATTTTACAATTAGCAAGTTAGTTGCATATATTTTGTTGATCTAAATTTGTAATCTGAGCTTTGAAAATGATTTTGTGAATACATAGAAACATGTAGATTAACTTTAGTTTTAAATTTTGCCATCAATTTTTATTCAATTTATGTTCTTCATATCTTTTGGAAAGTTAGTCTGGTAGGATCACCGCGAAGATCATCTTATGTAGTAAAAAAGCAGACAAGTAAATAACATTGAATTAAATGGTCGTAAAGTACTGTTAAAACAGAAAACAAAATATTTGCCACATACATCATCATAAACCGTCAAAAATCTATTACTTAAAACATATTTAATAAACCCCTTAAATATTATTTGTATTTAATAAGTTATTGATGATGATTGCATTCTTGTAAATTGTTTACAAGAATGTTTGGTTAAAAATGTAACAAAACACCGTAAAATTTTATAAGTTTCGTGACCATGTTTTATTCTTTTGTATTGGATATTTGAATCATACCAAAATTATTTGAAATTTCATTTGTGAAACTTTCACTTAGTTATTTTACTGGAATTTTAATAAATTTTACACTATCACTCATAATAACTAGTTGATTAAATGTGTGTTTAAAAGACAAAGGTAATAAGGTAAAATTGTTTTAACTTTTTTTTTTTTAATATATCTTCTCTGTACTTTATTTTCAGAGTCAACCTATTATACTTTGTAAAAGTTCAATATTTTACAACGTAAATTTCGAGTCTACCTACACCAATGTAGATATGAAAAAAAAAAATTCGAAAAAAATCAGATACTGAACTTCAGCCATCTTCTATTTACAATTCAGGACAGAATATCTTTGCCAAACATATATTTGAATGTAAATCTATCTTCAATGTAAATCTATCTCCCCCCCAACAATCAATGTTGCATAATGTGTGATGACAATTGGCCATGCCGTTACAACTTTGGTTGTAGGGGGAATTTATCAAAGGTACTACTATTTTCTAACACGAAAACGTTATTTTCCGGGATTGTAGGTATACTTTTTATAACAATTGTTATTCTTCTGTTTGCTTAGTAAGTGTTAATGTTTTTTTACATTGCGCTTCATTTATTCACTACTGTAACTAACATTAAAAGCATTGTTATAGTGTAAGTATTAAATGTTAATACAGTACTTAATAAACACTTTCACTATTGTTATTTTATAGGGGCGCATCGTTGGCTTCATAAAAATTAATAACTCGGTTGACTAGAATATTTAAAATCATCGATGTTATGTGTCCTCTCCTGAGTGTTATGGATTTTTAACAATTCCGAAAGAGCATTAAGGAGATGGGTCTAAGACGCTTCAGAAAAACAGAATGAAACTATTGAAATCAAGTCATGACTTCAACTCTTAATTTTTCTTGACATAACGTCTCTCAAAAACAGGTTCTTGGAGTTTAATTCCTTTTAATCTATTTTTAAGGCTATAGCTATTCAACCATAGATAGCAATGCAGATCATGAAATTAATACGATCATTTCAATGCAAAAATTAAGAAAATGTTTAAAAAGGCAAAAAAGAACTTTGCCGTGCTATAGTAGTATATTTGATAATTTGCCATCCAACTACAATAAAAGTTCTACCGGCATGACCAATTGACATCACACATTGTGCAACATTGGTTTTAGGTGGAGGGAAGATAGATTTTCATTTAAATATATGTTTAGCAAAGATATTCTGTCCTGGATTTTAGACTGACAGGTTGTAGATTGATAGACTATAACTTGTTTCCTGACCTTATTTTCAAATTATTATTTTTCGGTTTAAAAAGTGTTTTTAAATCGTACGAATCGAGCCAACCATGCATTGCTATTTGGGTCATGTTACCAAAAGGTTTACCGTTAATATATTTAATTTATAAAGAAAATTATATAATGAGAACATATAACGTCAACACATAATTTAGTGCATAAGGTGCATTGGCATTGGCGGCGACAAAATATGTAGCGAATAAATGATGCATAAGTAATATGGACAACTCGCCGCCAATATACAATCATTTTATATCGAATAGTTTACTGTAAAACAACCAACGTAGGTTTCCACAAAACAGCTCAAAAGAACATATAATCACAACTTGTGAAAAAAATATCAAAATTTCTTGAAAGTGGTAAACATAGAGACGGAATGATTATTACTGATTAACTGGCCAAAGCTTATCAAACCTTGGTACAGCAAATCGATCCATATTAACTTCTATGCTGATTTTGACAGTAACAATGCTTTAGAATATAAAGGGATTTTAAAGTTATTTTAATAAACGTAAATGTATTCCCTCATTGAAATATCTTTCTTGAAATCAAAAAAAATTTTTTTTTTTCAGAAATCATTTTAATACTAAAATTGGGGAAATAAGATAATAGATATTATCATATAATATAATAACACCCATTCACAAATTAACGGAAAAGTCATTCATCTTCTTCATAAAATCCATGTTCACGGCTGAAATTCGATGAGACTATAGAAAAGGTTTTAAATTAAGCCGGGTCTTTTGATCTATCCACAGAGGGGGAACATCAAATAATATTGGCCGTAGAACAGACCTCATACTAACTGTAAATTACATTTACTCGCAAAACTTGGTTTTTATAAACAACTTAACACACTGTAGATCCAAAAAACACAAGTGGTAAGGATTGTAAAAAACATATATACTTTTTAAATATCATAGATAGGGAGCAAAAAACCCATTCGTTCGATCAGAAAAATTACTTATACTTACTAATAGACTGACTTAAGATAAGTGTCAAGTAATTATATATGAGATTACATATAATTATTTAAATAATAATAAAATAATGATGATAATAATAATAATATAATTTATGGCTGTCTGGCAGAGCGGTTAAGAATTTGGTTTCTTGCACTGAGGTGGAAACTCAAATGGGACCTCTGAGTACACTAGAACACTAGAACCAAACGACTGAGTTAACCGGGCAATGGTCAACGTTTGATTTAAACTATATTTATAAAAACACGATGAATGAAAGTATGCGAAGTCTACATAGTTCTGTTTTAGGGTGGTAATTAGCACCAAATCAAGTGTAATTAAAACTTCCTTGATTTCAAGATATGATACTATAACACTAAATGAAACCTAATATCGTGTATCGAAACGAAAAAAATTGATTTGAATTTTCCAAAATTTATTATTTTAACATGTGGCATATGGTATAGAGACATGGCTAAATAAATTACAGGTCTTCCAAACGGAGGTTTAGAAAAAAAATTTTTGACCTTATTGTCAAAATAAATCAATAAAAGGTTAACAAAATTGCACAGAGCAAGATTTGATTTCAATAGTGGGATACCATTATAATTACTAAAAATCTCCAATCTATTATACACTTATCTTTTACAGACTTTCGCAAATATCTTAAAAATTCAAATCTTCACAGTTTTTTTTTTGTATCTCTTGCTGACTTTTTTGAAGTTTCCTGCATCATTTTAAACCTTAAATCTAAAATCATTTTTATGCCAAAGCCAAAAAGTGAAAGGGCTTCATTTAGTTCATACAATTGTTCCTAACATTGTATTTAATAACACTAGGAAACGTAATAGTGATAAAGTTATTGCTTATAACATAGTGGGTTTTAAGAAAAGACAAAGGGAGGTACAAAAAGTATATACCATAAATTACTATACACTACTATTTACATTTAAGCCTAAATGTATGAAAAATGAAAACTTGAATCGCATTGAAAGGTTTTAAACAACGTAGTGTGATGCTTCAGATCAATTCTCTATTTAGCAGGATGCGTCTAACATCTTACATGAGAATGTTTAATTGAATTGTGATTCAATTTTCATATTTTATACATTTAGGCTTATGTGTAAGTAAGTAGTAGTAAGTAGTAATTTATGGTATTTAAAATATAACAGAAAGCAAATTTCACTCTAGAAGTTTGTAAGTTTATGTATTCAAACCTGTTAATAGCTTTAAACCAATTTTTAGAAGAATCCACGGGTTTTGTTCTGGTGTATTTAGAGTTCCCAACAACAGCAGTCTTTAAGTCTATTATATTATGCTTGATAAATATTAAAAACATGCAAAAATAATCGATAGAGTAGAACTTTTTAGTTTATGCTCTGAAATATTTTGATGGATGTATTTTTAGTTTATACTTGTTCTTAAATTATTGTTGATGAATAAAAGCATCTCATAGAAAGTTCTTTTTTTTGCCAATCTCATTTTTGTATCTATTCAACTACCTTTCTATTTATATATATATAAACCATTTATTAAGTATGCATGAAAATGAATTAGAACAATTTTCCTAAACAAAACTTATAAAGTAGAGTATATTTTATCCTACAATTTTTAAACTGAAACACGCAGCGTAAAAAAGTAAGTTTTTAAATTAAACCAGGAAAATGTGACAGCGGATATATAAACATACATAAAAACTGCCGTACTATATTTTCTGATTTAAGCTAGATATAAAGCTGTATATTTTAAGTAGGTCATGATACAAATCTAAGAAAAAATCAACATCTACTCATAAACTCTTTCATGCTTGTTTTATTCCAGGCCTTGAAGAATATAAATTAAAATAGCTTTTGAATAATATGTTGCAAAAAGTATATAAACGATTCCTATCCATGTTCAATCCATATAAGTCAGAAACAACCATCAAAACATTCGCTAACGATTTCCTACTGTTTTGAGCTGCAACGTCGTGAAAAATGATGACGTAAAAGTATATGCACGATTCCTGTTCATCTTCAATCCATATAAGTCAGAAACAACCATCAAACCATTCGCTAACGATTTCCTAAATCTTTGAGCTGCAACGTCGTGAAAAATGATGACGTAAATATATATAACCACCACGATTTAAATCATTGGTATAATATTTTTTAATGAAAAACTTAGTGTCATTTCTTCCTCTTTCAAATAATACAACCCAATATATAAACTATAATAAGGCAACTTTATCGTATGGTAACTCTAACTCTGGAAGGTCATTTTGGTGGTCTGGCCGAGCGCTTAAGACTTCGTTTTTCTGTAAAGCTGATGTGAGTTTGATCTCCGTAAGAGACAAATAATTTTCTTTACTGTAAGCTGAAATGGAAGCTCTACACATACCAGAATCAATCCCTTAGGAACCTTTTGAAGAAAATAGCTTGATACTAATTGTTGGCCCAACGTTAAAAAATATACGTTGGAAATACGTTGATTTATTATTAGGAAAACATTCATCACAAAACCACATTTATCGCAAGTATGGCCAGATTCAGATGTGAAGACCTCAGAATTGGAATCTAAACGTATAAGTAACTTTGCTTTTGAAATTATTACTTTTTCTAATACTTGCCGGACAGTAGTGAAGTAAGTACCTCCAGAACCTTGGCGCGATTTGTTAAATTCAATCTGATCTGAGGTGAACTTGCCCAACAATACATACTTATATCTTTTTGCAGAAAAGGCTTGTGCTGCATCCTTTGATAATCATTTGAAACTTTTAGTACTATTATTACTGGAAACCATTGTTTCAATCACACAAGCTATTTTTCATTCAACTTTTTAAGGCTCTCGTCTGTTGATGTTCCTATGCACATCTTAAAAGTTCACACAAAACAGTATCAAGTAGGGACTGTGCACATTTACGATATTCCAAAATTGTAATATCTTTTTTTTTTTAAATAGCAGTGTCATCAATATTATTGACACCAGGAACAATAGTTTCTTTTATTGCAGAAAACCTTTAATCAGGTAGAAACTTTTTGACTTTCAACTGGTTTTGGTGTGAGAGAGACATCGCAAAGTTTGGAAATTTTTACAATGCCTGTAATGTAATAGGCCATGGCCTTATACCATTAAGTCGTTATCTACAAAAAGAAAAATAATGAGTGCGTATCATAACGTGTATGAAAATATTTACTTCAGATCCCATTGAAAACTCGTTTGTGAAGCTGCAACAAAGTGCTGGAGGACCATACTTTATTACTGTACAGTAAGCATTTGAAAAAATTACAAAACAAAACTTCTTTTGATATTACATGGAAGCACTGAAACATTAACACTAACAGAAGCTATAAATACATGTGAAAAGTGAGAGTTTCAAAAAATTGTGACGCTATTGAAAATTTACCAAATTTGGAAAAGAGCCTTTTATTTGATAATGTTACATCTTTAGTTTGTTTTTCTGGCTGCCTTATTTGAAAAAGTTCACGATGCTTAATCTTTGTTGGAAGAATATGCCGCATTTATTTAATAATTTATTAATAATACTTATTAATCGTGGTGGATTATTAATGATATTTATTAATCGTGGTGGATTATTAATGATATTTGTTAATCGTGGTGGATAATTAATGATATTTATTAATCTTGGTGGATTATTAATAATATTTATTAATCGTGGTGGATTATTAATGATATTTATTAATCGTGGTGGATTATTATTAATATTTATTAATCGTGGTGGATTATTAATGATATTTATTAATCGTGGTGGATTAACAATGATATTTATTAAT
>JAUZNK010024401.1:0-20017 GCA_035046665.1 Euphysa ruthae | reverse complement strand
TAGACCCTTCCCCCATACGCCCTACTCTCTTCCGCCCAGGCACGTCTAACCATTGTTGGGTTTGCCAAAAAAATCTTTGATTTATAGATGTGTTTAGATTGGCTATGGTTGATAAATTGAAAAATAATTATTAATTTGAATGTAAAGGAACAGAAGAGAAAAAACAAAAATCCTAATCAGCTTTTAACAATTTTATATATTATATATTATTATATAGCACATTTATTATTAGAGTTTTATTTTTTGTCTTTTATGGTTTTCAATAAAGTTTATGACAAAATTTATAAACAATACTAAAATTTTTTAGGGGTGGCTCAGGATTTGGTTAGGAGGGATTGAAAATTTGCAGGGGGGAGAGACAGGCCAAAAATTGGTGGGGGAGTACCCTTATCCCACAGTAGGGGAAACCCTGTTTTCTTTGCATGTAAATATCTTCACTTAAATATTTTTGTAACTCTAGCAGTGGTTTTAAATCAAAAATTGCATCGTTGCAATGAGTATCTTTTCATAATAAAACATCTACGTGCAAAATACTACACCCGCTTTGTCTGGCGAAGCTGCCATTGGTAGGATTCTTGGATTTATTTCATTTTATTATCTCTAATTCAATAAAGATAACCACACATGATTACCATTAAAGTTAAGCATTCATATTCTTACCTTTAATCCAAGCTGCGTAGCCCAGATAGCAAACTTTTTAAATCCTTTTCTTATTTCACATCCAGCAATACAGAATATATTTGGTTTTCTGCTATAACATTTATTCCATCTTAAGCAGGAACGCCATTTCCAAAATAATTTGAAACATCTGGGTTTCTTTTCAAACCAACCAATGCATACTAAAGATAAATCAAACCAATTGCTTCGTATTTAAGCAAAATCTATTAAAACTAACAGTAAACAACCAATCCATGAAAACAAAAGCAAAAAGATATCAAAATTACAATAAGAAATAGCAAAGAAAAAGAAAATGAGAAAAAATTTTTAAAAAGCTAATGTATTCAACATAGAAATGAATAATTTTGACCGGCTGATTTTAGAAAATAAGCCATATTGTTCCTACCATAGACAAATTTTGTTTAAAAAAAAAGAAATAGAAAACAGAAGCTAAAGATTTCAAGAAAATCTAAAGATTTTTGATGAGTTAAGAATTTTTTATATTAACTGGAACTGGAAAAATTAAAATCGAAATCTTGACAGCTGATGTGAAAATTCAAAAAGTGTTGATGTGCATCATTTAATTTCCCTTGTTTGCCTAAAAATATAATCTAGAATAACTTTTTCAAAAATCTTACTTTTTCCAGTAATCTACCTCACATATCCTTAACTTAATGCAAAAAAATAAAATACAAAAGAACAGATATTAACAACGAATGGATAATATTGAGTTCATACTAACAGCAGGGATTTGAAGCTTGTTAAAAGAGGGTCCCAAAAGCTTGATACCAAATTAAACTGAGCTAAATTTTAGCTAAAATGACATAGATAATCTATGTCAGTTTAGCTAAAACCTAACTAAGTCCTAAATTTAGACAATAAATTCTTAAAATAGCTCACTTGTTCCACATTTTCTTTTGCAACTTGATGCCAAGTCTCTCTTCTCTTGCTCTAATTCTTGAGACCTTCTCTTAAGCCTTTGTGTAAATTCATTAATATCTAAAAAGATGATAAAAATTAATCTAAATTATTTTATTAAAATAAGTGGCTAAATATTTTTTTTGATCCAAGATTCATTAATGTACTTGCATTACAAATTTAAAAATTCAAACTCAATTCGGGTGGGTGTATGCTTGAGGTGGGTGTATGCTTTGGGTGGGTGTATTCTTAAGGTAAGTCTATGAGACTAAATTCTAAATTTACCACTATAAATTTACTTGCCAGTCCTTCAAAAGAATTGGTGTCACCCGATTCCTCTAACTTTTAAAGATATACATCTGAACTATTTAATATATATAGTTTCCATAACGATGTTAAAAATTCTTAAGAAAAAAATTTAAATACGAAATCATTTATTTTTTTTTAAAAAAAAAGTTACATAATAATTTTGTAAAATTTGTAGTCTTAACCCTTTCAGTACCGCGCCACTTAAAAACGATACACATGGACTGTTGCTATGGCCACAATTTTTCATAACCTGGTTATATTTTGGTATCAATTGATAAAAAGCTGATCAAAAGAAGCCAAAAGAAAATTTGTATCGTCTCGTTACGTAGAGATATAGACTTCAAAATTTTATGTAATAGCTGTATACCCGCCAAGGTTGGTTAATTAGTGGACATAGTAAGAAAGTTATTTCATGCGTATGTTTTACTCTTTAAATGTAATATATATAATACATATACATATATAATACTGTATTAAAATAGAATAGACTGGATTTTAATATATAGCAAATATTTCCTGATAAAATAAGTATTGCTGAGAAATTCTTATCATTTGTTATCACAGATTTGCCCATTTTTTAAAAATGTCAATCAAAAACAATATTATCGTTAAAAACAACCAATCAAAACCTTTAAAATATTGACTAAAACATGTTCAGAAATCATGAGCCAACTGCATGATCCAATTGTTAGTGTGCATTTCGCTACTGCATAATGTAAATAAAATCAACGACTAATTACAATTGGTTAGTTCGTTTAAATCCAGGGAGGTACAAAGATGCGTCGTTTTGCTGCATTTGAGTGAGTTGTTATTTCTGAACTATGATATTTAAGATCACCAAATTTTTTACAAAAGCTTCTCAATACATGTGGGTAAATTTTCTTGTCATAAAAAAATTTTTTACTTCGCAATCTAGAAGCATTATCTTTGAAAAAAAAAAAAAAAAAAAAAAAACCACAAAAATTAAGTAATTTCATTCCCCATTTTGAATTTTGTTGTGAAAATTTTTTATTATATTTTTTTTTAGATTTTCTAATAGCCTGCTATATTGGTGTTATTTTGATGCACAGGTTTAAAAAAAGCATTTACCACAAATTTACTTGTTTTTAATTGCTCTTAAAAACCCATAACGTGGTACGGAAAGAGTTATTAAAATATATTATTATTAAAATAATATAGTATACCATCTTTCCACCCATCCATTTTGTCTCGTGCAGCAGTAAGTTTCAATTTAGCAGCTTCAACAGAATCACCAGCTCGTTTAAATGCTGCCTTAGCTTTCTCTTTTGCTTGATCCAGTGATCCTTTAACTGCATCCATTATCCTAGAAATGTCAAACTGCAAACAACCACGAAACTAAACAAAAAATTTTTAACATTACTAAAATTGAAAGCAAATTATAAAATAACATTAAATGGATAACTATAATTATTATTGCAATGGTAATGGTAATGACCGTACTTAAAAAAATATAATAAACTAATGGTCATCCATGGATGCAAAGGGTCATTATAAGAATTTGATGTTACCACCAAATTCTTATAGTGCTAGTAAATCAGGTATTTTCAGTTACAAAATTTAATTTTTAATATAAAATGGGAAATGAATAATTTGGTAAAAACCATACCTTAAATGAAGACAACAATCCACTGTTATAAACAGCATCAATATTAACCTGTGCCCGTAGAACATTCCATAAGTCTCCAGTAATGTTAAGGTGGAACTCTGTATCAGACATTGTAATGAGAACATTAGCCTTAATACCAAATACATCCATATAACCTTCAATCCAAATATCATTTGTACCTGTGGCTGGGTCTATGTTAATGTATATTATTGGACCATTAAGACGATCTGTTTCATTGCACACAATGGTAATTAAACCTAAGCAACAACAGCAATAACACTTCAAGTAAAATGAAATAAAATTTTCAACTTTTCAATTAAAAACTTCAAAATGCTGTCATCTTCAAACTGAGCATTTAGCATTAATAAGTGCAACAAAAATATCCAATATGAAAAACAGACTAAATATAACCCAAAATCATGTCAGTTTTAGTTCCTAGAAGTAAATTTTCTCCCTTTAAATAAATAATTGGGAAAATCACCAAAATTTTTATAGATACCTAAGTTAAAATTTCACTGAATTTTCAACAATTTAACTAACAGGAAACTAGTTTAATCATAAAACTTAGTTTCTAGAATAAAATAATTTATAAATATATTTAAAAAGTAGTAGGCCAAGAGATTGCATTCATTAATCTAATTAGAGGACAGAAAAATTGAAATTTTTTTGTTGACAATGGGTTAGATGGAAATAAAACAAACTTAGACTATTTACCCCAAACCAATAGCCCTCGAGCTTTTCTATAACTAAAAGCAGTGAAGTAATCAATTGTATGCGTTCTATAGGCAAATTAATCATCAAAAATACATACTTACTCGTCAAAAATACTACTTAAACATCAAAAAACATACATACTTATCAAAAATACATACTTAGTCGTCAAAAATACATACTTACTCATCGAAAATACATATTTGCTTATCAAAAATACTTAATTACTCATCAAAAATACATACTTGCTTATAAATATACATACTTACACATCAAAAATAAATACTTACTCATCAAAAATACAGAAATGCTTATCAAAAATACATTCTTACCTATCAAAAAAAAAAAATACTCTTTTCAAGAAAAACTTTCAAAAACAAATGAAAGCTAATGTTTTACCAAATATAATTCTTTTAAAATTTTGATAATACATGATAGATCAACAATTGGCTTTATTTATATAGTGCTCAACTTCCTTGATACCTTAACAAGAATTTACCAGATTCTACAAGATTTACCCACATAGTGTGATCGATGCTAAATTATTTGAATATCAAATGGTTTAGACTGCTAGGAAGGTGGTTAGGACCAAATTAAGGGCTGAAAAATTTATAGATTTTCGTTCACTCAAATACATTCAAAATTACAGACATTGATTTAGCCTTCAGATTCTGATTTTATACTTAAAAATTACAAACTTAATTGGTGCCCATATCAACCAATCAAAAAACAAAACAAAAAAGGAAAATAAGAAAAGAACTTTCATAGGGAAATTACAAACAAATCTTTACTTGAGACACTAAAATTTCAAATCAAATAAACAAAGTAGTTTTTATACAGAAAGATTTATCTAAAATCTTAAAATAAAGTCACAAGCCTGCTTAAAAAGATATTCTAAAAAATTAGACCTACCTGCAAAATTTCGGAAACAACAAATATATGCTTGAATCATAATGGAGAGAACCCAAAATCCACTGAAGAAGTATTTAAAGATTTTTCTAACTTGACAAGTAATTTAGAATCAAAACTTCCCAAATTCCATAATGAAGTTTAGATTACCCCTTTTTATTTTCATTATAGAAATTTTGAAGGAAAGAAGTTTTATTCAGGAAACATCTTATAACTGGTACATTTTTAAAAGCTTGGGAAAATTACCTATCGCAATCAATTTTAAAAATGTTATAAGTAATTTTTGATCTCTCTTTTTAAAAATCATCATAGAAGCCGTAATACTGCCCAACCAAAACCTTTATATAAATAAAATGATTGAAACTGACTCAAGACTATCAAAGCATATTATCATTATTCAAGATTTGGACAATGATTAAGAGTTATCCATAAAACAATATGAAGTAATACATTAACTCCAATCAGAATTTTAAAGCAGCCATTCTACATTGCCTTATCTTATATTTAAATGATTAAATATATTTAATTCATTTATTATTTTTGTAATTGTGTTTCCAGGCTCAATATTGAATGCGAACCATAATACCAACCTACTTACACTAATATAGGCACCAGGTTTTTTTTTACTGTTGGTCACCTAAGTCTAAGCTAACCGAGTGGTCTCTAAATACTAAACAACCAAACTAGCATTTTGTTTCACAGAAAATTAGCAGATAAAATAAACATAAGTGAAATTTTGCATTATAAAAACTATAATTACCGCTTGCCCAATCATCAATCGGATCCAGCAACGCGTTCAGATAGAAAGCGCCAGTCTTATAATTGAATCGCGAATCGCAAAATATTTCATAGCCCAAAATATTAATCGTCCCTAGAAATGTATAGCCAGGAGGTATAGATAAACCAAATTCAGGAAGTTCTTTATCTAAAAAAGAAATATGAATCTATATCATTCAACCTATAATCTAAGTTAATACTATTTTCATGACAGATATCCCATGCTATGGGTGTGCGCTGAAAAATGCAAAATTTAAAACGAGATGACGCTTATGTTTGATCAATCACTCTACCGATATTTATTCATAACAAGGCTTTAAACCAAATTTATTAAGTAAGACTTAGATTTATGAATTGAAAAATATTTTGATTTGTTACCTTTTTGTCGCTTTGACAGTTAGATAATAATTAAAAAACATGTCATAAATAATTTGAGTAATATATGAAACAAGTTGAAAGTTTTTCGAATAACATGACCATGTAAAATAAATTCCTGAAATCTGGATTATATAATTAAATAGTTATGACATAAGAATAACCATATGTAATAAATTAAAAAAAAAAGCCTGTTGAATGTTAAAGTTTAAACTGTGGACGTCAAACATAAACGTTTGCGTACTTACTTTCGGTTCCAGTGTTCACCGAGAACTTTAACTCATCGTGAAAGCCTGAATTTCTAACTGCCTCTGGAAGTGGAATATTGATCGATAGTAGATTGAATATATTTCCAATAGTTAAACTGGCACCGTAACTTCTGGCATAAAAGTATGTCTTGGTAGGATCTGCTGGGTCAAAGCCAAAATACCCTTCAAACTTGAAGGTGTTGTCAGTGGCAACCATTTCTCCATCAGTTTCAGTAAATTGCCCAATCCATATTGCTGCACCAATTTCTAAAAGAATAATACTTTGCAGATTTATATTTGTATTCAAAAATTTATTATAATAGATTTTGTATGGCACTGAATACAATATTTTAAACCAGCCTTCAGCTGTGTTTTATCAAACACACAAAATAAAAATGTTATATAAAAATAAAGTGAACATTTCACTAGGAAACTTATCAAAGGAAAATTAGAGATTGCCTAAGATGCTAACTCAGCACATACAAGAATTTTGACAATTATAAATAAGTTATTAAAATAGAAAATTTCAGTTCGCTCAAACCAAAAATTCCAAAAAATATAAATAGGTTAGTAAAACAGTATATGTAAGTCATACTATATATAAAAATTTTGACAAATATTAAAATTGAATATTTTAGGGTAAATGAAAAAACAAAACAGTTAAACAGTTATTTATCAAAAAATAAATGCTTATACCTATTGAAGGCAATCCAGTAATTGTGATACCAACTCTAAGGAGAAGGTTACCAAAAGCAAGCCACTGGATACCAAATGGTCTGTAAATAAATCCTGCCATTGTTCCACCTATCTCAAGCGTACCTTGTAAGCTAATGCTAATCGATGCTGGAAAAAAAAAAGAAAGAAATTTAGAAAATTCACAGTACAAACGTGCTACAACAACAATGTTTATGATCTTTAGAGGTTCCCTTTATCTCAAATAGGATGCAAAATAGTAAGGAAAGATAGCAATCGTTTACTCCTAATTTCATTTTAAGCATAGTTTGGACTCTGTAACTAAAAATCTTTCTGTAAGGTGAGATCAACTATAATGTCTTTCATTAGAAGTTGTTAAGGTCAATGCTGTTAATTTATATCACATAAACATGAATCTCTTGGATTTAGAAGGCCTAGATAGCTTATTTATACCTTATTTATATATTTAGAAAAAATTAAGTTCAATCATTATTCACAGAAGTATCTTGCTGCTTCAAAGTATTAAAGTAAATAAACGAAAGCATAAATTCAGACATTTGATGTGTTAGAATACTGTTGCAATATCATTTTTTACAAAATATGCTTAAATTTGTTTATTCAACTCTTCAACCTCATGTGATTATTTAAATCTCTGCTTAACTGTTTCAGATCATAGGTAATTCTTACTGAGATTTGGTGGAAACAGCCACCAACAATAATTTTCCTTCATTAAATTTTCACACTTAATTTGTGTTATAAATTGTGTTTTACAACCAAAATATAACAAGCTGCCTTTACAAATGTAATTTGGGAAAACCAAAGACATTAAACAGCACACACCATGACTATAAAGAAACCTCCAGAGTGGCAATGGTGTGAACGTGTTTGCCACCCACAGTCACCTACATAACCAAGGCGTATTATCACTCAACTTCATATGAATTTTCTCTCATGTCCCAATTTTTAAAATTTTTAATATTATTTTATCAATATTTTTTTTTAATAAACAAACCATCAAGCATTATTCTCTCTAATAAAGATTGTATTCAACATTAATATTCTTGGATTTTTTAATAAACATGTTGGCAAATGTAAAATAAATAAAACCCAATACTCTACCTTGGAAAGCAAGTTAAATCATAGACACAGACACACACACACACACACACGCACGCACACACGCACACACACACATACATACATACATACATACACACATATATAAATACATACATACATACATGGGGTGAATGTGGCCTTTTATACTTTAGAGTGAGAAGACCTAAAGCCTTCGTGGTCTCTCCCAAGGCTAGTGTGTTTTTACCCCTGAAGTGGAAGAGCTTAAGGCTCTCATGGCGTCTTCCTCGCGTGAGTGAATGAACAGCAAAACAATAACTTAAATTCCCATGAAGCGCAAATTTTTATTACAAAAGATATACTTTTTGCAACTATTAATCTTTGCAGAATTTTTATTACGGAGATATATAATTGGTAATTGTAAATCTACACTCTTCCCACTATTCACTGCTCCGAGACCTTGGTTGTTTTGATTTTAAAAATTTTTTTTAAAATATTAAGTTTTAAATTTTAGCATGTTGATGTAGCTCAGTGGTCAAAAGTGTTGGTTTAAGACACCAGTCATTTCAGTTGTATGAGTTCGAATCACTTCACTATCAAAACTTTTTTTTTTTATTTAATTGAAATTATAACTACCCATTTAAAAAAAACTTGGTGCGCCGCAACGGTTCAAAAAAACTCCTTAATCAAAAATCGAACTCAAATTTTGTGCGCCATAAAAATTTACGAAGTCTTAGAGATAAATACGAACTTGATCACAATGATATCATTGCCACGTATATACTGTATAGTCTGTTTAAGAAACTCCTCACTATCAAACGTTTTTTTACTTATTTCAAATTATAACTACATATCTAAAAAAAACATTAAATACCATAAGCGTTAAAAAAACAAAAAAAAACAAAACATAATGAGCCTTCATATTCAAAAATCAAACTAAATCAATTTCACGCCACAAGTATTCAACACAACTGATAGTTTGATATTTAAATAAGAAATCAATTAGAAAAACAATCACAGTACTCAGGAAGTTGAACTTTCTGTTGGAAGGTGAAAAGTTTATGGAGGTGAGCAATAGACTGGAAGCTTGACAGGGCCGTCTCGCCCCGATTTGCATCACACTGTGCCAGTTCGTATGTGTCTGTTAACGTGTCTGTTTGTAGAATATCATACCCAGGTGAACTGTCTCTAGAATAATATCTATCAAGAAGATAAGAATGCGTAGTAGCTTGTGATATTTGTTAGTGTAATTCCCAAGCGCTGGGGTATAATTCAGAGTCGGTGAATAACTCAAATTTTCTGCTTTATAATTTTTATATCTATTTTTGCTTCTTTTTATTAAGCTTTTAGGTTGACAGACATTTGTTTAGCAAACTTCAGCTGAAGGCTTTATTACACAAACCTCAGGATGGAGACACAAGCGACCCAAACATGAACAAGACGATATTGAAATTTATTCTCTTTAAACTCCATAGTGAAAATTTATAGAATTAATTTATAATAAAAAAAATACACATAATAAAAAAACATACAGATTTTAGTTAAGCAGATTTTTTATGTTGGTGTTTTTTTAATTATTTGTTTAGAATTTAAGGAAACATTTTTTTTTCTCCTTAAATATTTGCTTACTTTAGTCAACTTGTTTTTTTTAAGACTGATTTTATACAGTCTGCTTAAAATCGCACCTGTCACTTTAAGAAGGCCAGAGGCTTAAGTAGCCTCAGTATAAAAACCGTTAATTGTATTTTGAGTTTACGTACATATATCGCAACATTACTGAATTTCAACCTTAATTAAAGGAACAAATGTAAGAGGTAGTCAGTAGATGTATTTTAATAAACATGAAGTCAGTAGAAGTATATTAATAAACATGAAGATCAATGCAGACTTGGCAAAGACATAAAAAAAAAATGAAAAAATTCAACGCTATAAAAAATTTTACATCCTTGTCGATGTATTAATGTTAATGGTAAAAGGCCATAAAAATAAAAATATAGACTAATAGACTAAATAAATGTTGTCAGTATCTTTCTTATATTCAACAATATTTTGCTCTTAGCTAAACAAATAACTTTTTATTCTAAAAAATTGAACCTAGATAAATTGAGAAACGTATTTTTATTAATTATTTTCAAATATTTTGAATCTGATTTTCCTCATATAGATTTACTAGTGCATAAAAAAACAAGACTTATACCGGTATGTTAAAATAATCTGTGAAAAAGATTTACAAATAACAGAATTATCGAACCATAAAACTATTACACAACTCTTCCAAGAACAAAATGTATGTATAGACATATAAAAAATGCAACTACATAAACAAGCCTATAGAATCAAAGTAAATATTTTAACAAAAAACAAAATATCTGTGTATCCCAACATATTATTTTTATTCAGGGATTTTGATTAAACGCGGAATTTTTTAAAAACCTAAATTACATCAAAAAAATATATATTTGCCAATCGACCTATACTGCGTACATAATAGGGTCCGGTTACACCAAACAAATATATATAATTATGGTCAGTCTAATAATAAAATCTAAACTGACGGCCAATGCTTTTGTTTTGATTACATTATTTCACTGGCTCTTTAAATGTCAAAAACTGTGAGAAGCTGATAATTTAATAAATTATCAAATATATGGAGTTATCAAGTTTATATGAAGAAATGATATTTTAATATCATTTCAATGGAAAGGATGTTTTGATGTTTCTTGTTCCAATACTTATTTCGAAATTTTCATATGTGAAATTTGAATGAGAAGTGTACAAATCTTTTACATTCTAATAATCATAGCAATCATTTTATCAGGAGACGTTATCAAGCAAATAAGCATTGTTTTTTGTAATCATTGAACTCTTGCAAAGGTTGGTGACAAAATAAAAAAGTAAAAGCATTACTAAAATAATACGTTACATCGCAAACGCTATTCGTGAGAAAGTTGCTGGGATTGTGAGTAAAAATTTCATCGCCATTTCTGACAGAAGTCAAGCAAGCAAAACAGGGAATGAGAAAGAGCTTGTTGTTGCACCCACAGAAAAATGTGGCATACCGCTTTACTTTGTTGTTGACCTTCTTGACATGGAAGAATTTGGTGGAACCGATGTTGAATCAATAAAACAACCTCTCGACTTGGTATTTCAAACAGGAAATGTTCCGCTGGATGACTGCCAAACAAAGTTCATTAATGCAACCTCTGATGGTGATAATGTAAATCTCGGTGTGTACAGTGGAGCTTTAACTTTAATGTGAGTAAAAAGACCATGAATGATCACAATCCACTGTGGTAACCATCAGATAAAGGTTGATTTAAAAGACAGAGTGTCTAAAATTAGACAATTTCAAGACTTTGTCTTCTTTTACATCACTTTGTTTTACCTGTTCCGAAATTCTGGAAAATTAATAGGTGAAGTCAAGAGTGCAGCTTTCGCATTAAATATCACTCACTGTGCTTTACCTAAAATACATGGCACCAGATTTTTAAACCACTGACGAAGAGGGTTTTCAACTTGTTAACCATGTAGCGTGCTTTAGCCATTGGATTTGAAAATGCCCTTGCTAAAGATCAAGGAAGAATGAAGGCTGAAACAGAGCTAAAGTCAGGGCATTTAGAAGAAGTTTAAATCATAATCTTCCTGTGCAAGGCTGAAGAGTATCTCAATGTTCTTGAAGGTAATGATCCTTTTGTCTTTGATCTTTGAGAAAGGGTTATTAATGACCCACAAAGTCCCAGATGCAGTAGAAAAAGCTATGACCAATTGGCATGATCTTCCTAGAGAAGACCTGGACGAATCTATTGATAAATTTCTTAAAAAGTTCACTATAAAAGGTGAAGATGATTTAGTGACAGTTGTGTCTACATACCCCATGACAGGAAATGAAAAAAGAAAGCCTGAAAACAGGGAATATATATATAAATAGAAATGGATAGTTTTGAAAAAAAAAGTGTGTATGTTGAATCGGTAAAGACAGCACTAAAATTGCGAGGCTCCTCAATCGAAGTATTAGTTCCCTTGATTGAGAGATGTCTAGAATCTTTTAACAAAGAGATATTTAAGTTGTCTTATTGGTTGGACACTCAATATTGGGAAGCTGACCGCAAAGTAAATCGCGCAGACGCTATCACAACCCTAATCGAACAATTCCATGTTACATTGAATGCCTCTGGTTTTGATAACAAAAAGGTTTTCCCCAAACGGCAATCTCTGGCCATGTGTGTGTCCTCTTCAAACAGCCTTGTGGAGAGGGTACTTAGCATGCTTACAGGAATGTTAAGCGATCGGAGATTAAGCATGTTTTATGAAACCTAGCATGTGCCATGAAGAAACATCTTGGTGATAAAAAAAGGAGAATCAAGATTAATAATTCGGATATTGCTGGACCATCTAGTGAAGCAATTACATTGTTATCTTCGTCAGAAAACTCTAGAAAAGAGTCAGAAAAAAAACAACAGCAGTGACCAAGATGAAAGCAATAGTTAAAGAAACTTTGAATATGGTTGTTTATACTTTTTATTTACTTTAAAATATTAACTAAATATTGCATATCTTTGACAAATAAAATATTCTGTTCTGACCTCGTGTCTCTTTTATGTTGTCAATCAACTATTTTGTTTTGCAAAACATGCTAAATAAGTCTGGGCATATCTTTTATGTTGCTGCAGAATCACGCCATCCTGATAACAGTTTAATGTTTTGAATGCGATGTCTGCATTGATAGGGATATGTTTTTTAACATAGTAGAAACCTATTGTAAAATTGTTTTATAACCTTGCAAAATATGAGCAACTATATTTAGATTATATAAATGATAGTTCAGCTGCCAAGTTTACTGATTAGATTTTATTACTCTAAATAGAAATGAATCAACTAGTCTAGCTATATAGCTTGCTTCAAATATTTAAAACTTATTTATAATTTTATAATTATAATGTTAAAAGAATGTTAGAATATAATATTACAGGCATCAAAGATTATCTAATATTATTATTATTATATCTTTCTCTCAAAATGGAAATTAATCATATCTTTCATACTAAAATCTACCCGATTACTTTATTTAGTATATTTAATAGCTGACTTTTTTTATAACATTGTTTTATATTATAATAGAACATGTGATCTCTTAAATTATCTAAGTCATTTCGTTCCTTTATATTTGACATATATACATCATTAGGCAAACTAAAAAGAAAAAGAGAACCAGGCATTGCAGGGTACTACTACAAAATTGATTACGCAAATACATATGAAATTATGAACAGATAATATCAACCTTCAAGTACACCAAGAAAAATGATCTGTAACGCAAATGTAACGGAAGAATCCTATTTTTGATTACATCCTGTAATTAAAATATCTATTTTGTTCCTCAATGTAAGTGTTTAAAATCTAAAACATACAGCTAACCTTTTTTTTCTATTTTTAATTGTCTAAAAATTTGATACAAATAAATAAAAACATCTTAAATGATGAAATCATCAAATTATTCAGACTGATGGTTACACATAACAAAAGAAACCACTGGCTAAACAATCAGAAAAACCATTTTATTTTTGTCATAACAATCTGCTGTCTCAAAAACACATCCATAGCACATGCCATCACCTTTGGTAAAAAATCATATCATATCTGATTGGTGCATAATCATAATAAGAGAATCGATTGGCAAATATTTGTTTGAGGCTGGAATGTGCTTATCACTCAATTATAATTTATTCAAACAATTGAAAAGATGGAATGATAAAGTCTGGCAACAAAACAGATATGTTTATATAATAATAATTTGAAAACCTAACGTGTTAAAAAAGATCTACAAAAGCACAAATGTGTAAGTATTCTCATCTTTATACAGGTTTACATTTCAAACACACAGCCAACTGTTGAATCTTATATGTATCCTGGACGGCATAAAATGCATTATCTAACTAATCCAATATAAAAGAAAAATTTTGATTGACTTGATACCTTCTTCTTTTTAAAAAGATATCGTGCTTATGTAACTTCCGTTTTTTCCCAAAAAGATTTTTTTTACAAAAGAGAAGTTTTTAAATCGTTGAACATAACAGAGGGAGAGCAGCTCGTCTGTTAATATTTTAATAACTAGTTTTCATTTTTTGTGTTGCTAAATAGATAAGGTTGAAACTTTAAGCTACAGTTCATTAGCCGAGAAACATTTGACCCGTTTTACAAATAGCTAACTATAACTACATACAGGATGTTACGAAAAATAAAAAGCAAATAAGAATTTGAATTTAGGACCGCACATGTACCATTTTTCTTATGGCCTGCATACAAAAGATCAAAATAAAAATATAATGGTGCTTCACACCAGTTCGAGAGACTATCACCTTACTAATAAATATATTTTTTTTTGTAAGAATTGTTTGATGCCACTGATATGTATTTAGAATCAGAAACTGATGTAGAATGTACTGCAATAAGAGATGAGTTTCATTTTTTAATCGTACGTAGTTTGTACAAAAAAGAAATAATACCTGTAATAATCAATGCTGGCTCATCTATATAGAATTTACATCCAATTTCAATCTTTGAAGATGAAGAGATCTTTATTTGAAGAAACACATTCCTAAGAGAAGCGTTATCACTCAACCTGACATCTAACTCTATAGCTGCTGTTAATGTCACAGAGCTAGTGGCTAAAAATATAAAATAATGGTTACAAAGAGAGAAAGTTGGCTGAAAACACTGAAATTCAAAATTTTGAAAATATTCATGCATCAATAGCAACCTATATACTTAATAGTGTGTTTCCAGTTCACATTGGATAACGAGTTCAACATTAAAGTCTTGTCTTGCTAACTTCAAACATTTCTTTTGATATAAGGTCAGTGGTCAGATATAAGGTCAGTGGTGGATGTGCTGCTGCAACTGAAAGCCTGCAGTTACACCTAAAATACAGGTTTACTGGATATATTTTCGAACTCCAGGAATTATATTTTGTTATACAGATAAATAGTTATTATTTATTTGTGATTGGAAATATATTTTATGTGGATTATTACAACCTATGGAAAGTTTAAATGGTTTAAAATTATTACGTTGGTATCAATCAAATTTTTTTTAAGAAAATAATTTTGATACATCAAAAATAAAAATTAATATGTGCCGACTGATGTCACCTTTAAAGCTATATGTTGGCAGCCAAACCATCAATTTTTTTTTTAAGAAAATAATTTGGATTAATCAAAAATAAAACAAAAATAACTGATGCCAACTGATATTGTCTTTCACACTATAGTCTGCCGGTCACACCACCAATTACAGTATGGTGTGACAATGAAAAAAAAAAAAAAACTTATCCTCTATTACTTTTAAATTCTAATATCATCAGCAAAAGAAAAGTAGACAAGTGTTTCTTATAGGGTAACCCTGACTGTTTTTTTTTTTTTTTTTTTTTGCCATGGGGCCCAAAACCCGATTTTAAAGCAAAAACTTTGGTCCAAAAATTTATACATCATTAGATAGTTATTTTCATGCTAGTTATAAAAAACACATAATATAGGGTCTATATAGAGTTACAAACTCTCAAATAGACATCTATATTATATTTAATTCTATTTCAGATGTAGTAAATCTTAGTAAAAATAATATTTCTTTGAAAGTTCCTTGGAAAGGAAGCATAAATTACACCCAGCAATGAATGTGTTTCCTGAAATGGACTGGATACATGTAATATTACTAGAAAACGTATCAAAAGAACTTTCTGCAATTCAGAAAAGTACAACTCATAAAAGGAATGATGAGTTTCATAGTTCAATGTACACTGATTTTGATAAATGGATTTACCATACTAATTGCTGCAGTGCATACATGTCAAAAGAAAAGATTGCTCTTTAGCTGAATAGGCGAAAAAAAAATCCAATCTGTTGAATTCACCAACTGGAAAGAGGTATTGTAAAGCCTTTTAGAAGAAATAAAAACCCTCCTTAATTTCACTGCTTTATGAAAAAATTAAAAATTTGCTGAATCAGGTTGTCACTCAGGATGGCTTTGCCAACCTGAACTTGGTGGTAGGTTTACTTTTGTTTTACTACTTAATTTTGCTGGTTGCATTGGATCTATTTTTCTCTGGGTTCACAGGGCTGCTTTTACCATGCTTTCAATATACTTTGCACATAAACCACATGTGACAAAGTGCAGTTGTGAGTCTTCTTAAGGCATAAGTTAGAGGTAAAGTTCAATTTTGCTTTAATATTAATTACTTACTAAATTCTCCAGTCAACTGTATTTTCAAGCCAGCACCAAGTGTGCCTGTCAAATAATCGCATATGGCATCATTACGACAATCACTTGGTAACCGCAGTGTTGCTATGACTGTCAATCCTACATAAAAATATGCAAATCAAATAAAAAAATTTAATAAATATTGTGTGAAAACCTAAGAAATATTACAATCAATGGATATAATACTATATATAATTAATAATGAGGAAAAAACTTAGATAACTTCAGGAAAAAACTCTTCAGACATGAAATTACAAATGTAGAAAATCGATTCCTTTTTAAAAATATCAGCTGTGCCAGTAAATCAGTATTACTGATAAGTAATTATCAGTTATCAAAATTTTCTACAATCTTCAGCCCCAAGGATTATCATAAGATAAGATTAAAAAAAAATCATTTTAATGAGAAATTCTTAAAATCTTCAAAATAAATAAAGAAAGAATATTCACCTTTTATAATTTTAATGTCACTTAAAGCAGCAATGGCATCAAAATGCGTTGATTCATCTGACTCAGGTTCTTCTTCTACTGAGGCTGAATCACTCATACTTTTCCTGAGACGCTCAGTCTCAGTCTCTTTTAAGGGTGTTACAATATCTGGAGTTGTTGAAGTTGGATCTGTTGTTGTTGGGTTACTGGTATCTACTGGGGCAGATACTGTATTTGGTGGTGGGTGGGAGTCAAATGGAGGTGCGTCATTTGAATTATCAGAGCTAAAGTCAATTAAATTTACCATAATTTCATCATTAATTTTATCAAAGAATACTTAAATGCAATGGAACTGCTAAACTTTGTGTATACCAAAATACAAAGCGTAAAAATATAATATTTAACTTGAGCTTTAAAAAATGAAGAAAATAAGTTATACCATATTTAGAAATAATTATTAATTATTAATAATACCATTGGTACTTAATAATCATTTTCCCAAAAATCAAAAAAATATATATATAAGGGTTCGAATTTTCACCTCTTGCAAATTGCGAAGCAATTTCGCGAAGGGGAAGGAAATTGCGAAGCAATTGTTTGTGTAAAGTTAGAAATAGCGAACCTAATTTTTAAAAAAAATTGCCATAAAAAATTATGACATCTAAAAGTATTGTTTATAGTCTTTATCTTCAATTAAACTAAAAATGTTTAAAATTGCATCTGCTTAGTATTTTTACCTGTCTCTAAACGATTAATTTTATACCGGAGTTACTATTTCTGTCGCCATTTCCTTAGTTATGTTCCTTTTATTTCATATTTTCACCTTCGCAGGTAATCTACTATGTTAAAGAAAATCTTCATATATATAAAGGCTGATTTTCATTGGAGTTATACACGGAGATATAAAAAAAGAAGGAGAGTGTTTAATTTTGTACAACAAAATGTATAAAATGTGGTGTGATGTTTTGTAAACAATAGCAGGATTAATCAAACAATGAAAAGAAAACACAACACAGCATATTTCTCACGATCATAAATATTCTCCTTTAAAGTATTTATTTCAAAGTTTTTTTGTAATCTACCATTGTAAGTTCTTGTATTTTATATATTTTTTTCACTATGGTTCAAATGAAAACGATACTTAAATGGGAATCTGATTTAAAATTGAAGATTGGTAAGGAAGTTGTTGGCAATCAAATACTATGTATAAATTATCTTATAATAACCTTATTTAGAAAGATATGTTTGAGATCAACATAAACTTCCACAACACAATGTTTTATTTTTTTTTTTTTTTACAGCTTTTATTTTTTTAAATTTTTTATTAATTTTAAGATCTTATTGAAAGAAAATATTTCTTGGCTGTAATTCCAAATGTTTGCTAAATGAAGAAAACATTGCATTGCTTTCAAAATGTGCATTTTTCTCAGATCAATGTTTTTTTATACACCACTCATTTTTATTTTCTTTCATTAAATTTTGAAGTTATGATATTGTTAGTTAATATTTCCCTAAAACTTATTTTAGTTAATAATTATTTTCCCAACAACAAAAGGAGGAATGTAATTTACTCAATACCTAGTTACCAGAGTTTATATTAACACATATTTCAATTAAAACTTTATTTCAATAAATTTATTTCATATAAACTGAAATTCAGTATTCCCAGATCATTCAAGTCTTTCCAGAAAACATAATATATTTGATTAACAACCTTGCTTAGAACTTCATTCATATGTTATTAACATTCATCCATTCTATTTAAATTTATAGAATTTCATAAATGTAAATATTTATCATACAAAAAGTAACAACCTATCAGATGCAGCAGCATTTGGGTCAATGCCATCTCCACCACATTCTATTAGATGCTCATTTTCTTCATTATCGCAATAATTCTTGAATGCATTGCTTGCCATTAAAACTATAAGACAATCATTGCTAAGTAAATAGTATGACAGAAGCTTGAAAGAAAGTAAATTTGAGCAAAATAAAAATACAGGTAATTGCTTTAAAATAAGCTTCCGAATAATTCCAGCCATAAACTTCTAAACTACCTGACGTTCAACTTCCCAACCAAGTAAAAATAGCGGAGTATTGTTTTAAATTTTTTTCTTAATTTCAAATGTCCTTAACCTATTACTACTTTATATTTACCAGTTTCAGTTGTAAGAATAAATAGTAGTTTTCACTTTCTTATTTTTAAAATAATTAGATTTTTCTTTTTCTTTATTTTATGTGGGTTTAATTCAATTATTCAAATTAGTCAAACTTTTGTTAACTATATACACTGATTAAAACCTATATAATATATAATAATACGACATACTATTATAATATATAACTTCAATATATGTTAATATTATGTTAAAAACAGTTAACAAAGATAAATTTACATAAATAACCTATTTCTTGTACGTATTTTTTACATAACTTGCACGGACAAAATTTATATATATATTTTTAAATCTTAATTTACAGTAATTAACGGATCGACTATTTTTTATGTCATTTTGAACTATATTCCATATAAAACACATTTTAAATGTGAGATTTGGAAACCTATTTGTGAAGAAAGACTTAACTCCTGCTTTTCCCTTTGTATAAATACGTCGTTTACTAAATACCTCGTTTACTATCGCTCTTACCTTGTATGACTCTAAAGTTGCTAAAGTTGTAAGATTTTTATGTACTGAAACAGAACCATCAATTTCTAATAGTTCCTTAAAGGACGACATATCATCATTATACACTAATCTTAATTCCCTTTCATATATCAGACTCTGTCGTAAAACATCCATACAAATGGACAACACGAAAATTGTGATTTAAAAAAATACCCTTTTCTTTTGGAGTTACATGTAGGAACAAACTCGATTTAAAGCACTTAACTTCAACTTGGTCATCAAACCGTAAATTTGGATCTAAGTCTATGCCTAACAAATTCTGATTTCTACTTTCCCATACTTTAGAATTTCCTAAGGTAACCCATACATAATACAGAATACACGCACACACACACAGACACAAATACA
>JAUZNK010024390.1:0-20022 GCA_035046665.1 Euphysa ruthae | reverse complement strand
AAACAGCAAATATAGATTCTAGTGATAAGATAATTTTTTGCTAAAAGTTCATTGTTTTTTGTTAGTTATGTTTTAAAGATAATTTAATTTTAATTTTGCAGCTTGCACAAACATCAAATATGCATTTTGTTTTTACTTGTTTTGAAATGGGTCAAGGGAAAAGTTTGGGAGCACAATTTGGCCGCAGTTAAAATTTCTGACCAGAAAAATATTCAAAATTTGCAGGAAAGGCGGTTTACACTTCTGGTAATTTTAAGAAATGAGGGAGTTATTAGGTACCCAAACAAGTGGAAAACTGTGCACCCAACTTTACCCTGATCCTTTTTAGATATGATTTTTGTATCTGCCAAAAACTGAAAGGTCATCGAACTTCACGATTCAAGATTCCATGAGTTTTCTAATTCCAATCACTGAATTTCTAAATCTGGTTTTTTATAACACACAAAAACATTTCAAACTAGTCTAGCTTTGAAATGAACTAATTGCTATATAATTGTTAGGTGCGGAAATAAAAACTATCTTTGGGGATAGATTTATTTTGAAACTATCAAAATAGTTGATATAATTTGTAATTTTCAGACACCTCAATAACATTGGAAAATTTACGCTGTCCGAAAGATCAAAAAAAGTAATGAATTTTTAGTAGTTTACACTCAATATTGAGTGTAAACTACTAAAAATTCATTACTTTACAATAGTATATTGTTTTATGAAAGATTAGTAGAAAAGAAAGAAAAAAAATTTTTTGATCTTCTTTTAATTTTGTACTTTTGAAACAGACCAACATTGCTTATTATTTTTAGAAAAATCATTACATGTGTCATCAGCTTTGTATTTTTATTTTATTTTTACAATATGCTATAATATTTTCGCAGTCAAATTGTTTCAAGGAATAACTTCAACTACTTTTACTTTCAGATTTTCTTAACAGTGTGAAATTTTTAATTTTTTAAAAATTTTGGGCCAAATTCAACCAGCACGCAACAGTACTCAAATTAGTGTGCTAGGTATTGCTTTATCCCTTTTTTTTAAAGAAAGTCTATTCCAATACTTCTCTAAAAAGGTATGGTTTTAAAGTTATACAAGTTAAGCCTCGATTAGCCACAGCAGCCAAAAATACCTAGTTTTTGTCTTTTTTTATTTTTTTAGTTGGGACCTACCAGGGGTCCCAAACTAAAACTCCAACAAGATTCAATTTCAAATTTTTCAAGCTAAGATATATCACCAGGACTTAACATTAAATTGAATGGAAAGATTGAGCAGTAGTAGAGAGATAACATTCAAGACATGCTATTTCTTGGCTTACTTTCTTAGTCTATTTGAGCACTGGATAGGATGAAACAATTTTAATTTATCAAAAATTTCGCAAATTTTTATCATTCACAGTAAAACCACTCTAAAATAAAAAAAAAATACTTTATAATAAAGATTTGTAAATCATACTTTATTCAGCTTAGGGACGTCTTGCCGTCATGATGGACCTCGTTGTTTTGTGATTTTCAGAAAGTGATGCGAATAAAAAACATAACCACGTGATAAATTATTTGGGTGTTCTTCCTTAAAACGCCTCTAAAAAGAAAAAAATTCCATGCTAAGGGCGTCAAAAAGTTGATAGTTTTCACGTGTACGAAATATGGAGGTGTGGAAAAATGCTTGAGGTGAGGAGTAGCCAAAACATGAGTTGTGTGAATTAAACGCTATGAATTTGAAAGATTTTTTCGCTGCAGTTTTAATAGCATTGATATTAACGAATTTAGACTTGCTATGACGAGTTGGATTCAATCGCTTTACTTTTCTGCCCATCCGTTCTCTTCTGCTTACCCGTCAAATGGAGTAGTTATTTCTATCGCTACGTTTTTGCATACATCTATTAGAAGACATGTAATGAAATCTCATATGTCCTTGTGACAGATTACTACGAAACCTGATTTCTTTCAATTTTATAATCTTACACTTTATCACAGATAAAGAGTAACAGTAAACCTTTAAAAACAAATCCTTATTTATCGAATTGCATCTCAGAACTGCTGCTTTTTTTAATTCAACCTATTATAATAATAATTCAACACATTTCCAACGTATATTTTTTAACGTGGGGCCAACAATTAGCTTCAAGCTATTAAATTCAGAAAGTTCCTACTGATTTGGTTCTTAGAGCTCCCATTTGAGCTTACCGTAAAGAAAATCATTGGTTCCGAGGTGAATTCTAACCCACAGCTCTCGGATCCGGAGACCAATGCCTTTTCCGCTCGGTTATCGTGGTTGTCTTTGGACTAGGGCATATTTTTATCAATTTGATTTAAAAGCAATTTATACTTCTCACTATTTCATTTTTATTAAATTAAACCAAAAAAAAAAAACTTTTTTGAAATATGCAACTAAATAAAACTGCGATGACTTAGCAAGAATTGGTGTAATACCAATAGCTGAACCAGCCACTGGGGTTGGATCGCTTTGCGTAACCATTTCTTTTGAAAATGTCTCTCTTCCACATGATGATGGATAATCAAGCGCGATGAAAATTTATCTCTAACAAGTAAGAGAAGATATCTTGGTATTTTTGAATTTTTGGAAAAATTTCAAACCCTAATTATGCCACAGCTTCACTTAAGTTAAATTTTGTCCACTCTTATTTCGGTTGCAACGACGGTGCAGATCCATGTTTAAAATAGGCGCCTCTACTAAACTACTACTCCAAGAAACTTAATTGGTTATGTTCTCAGAAAAAAGGTCGTTCTATGAGTTTCGCAAATGAATGCGTTTAGAGACCTTGCAACCGTGTTCGCGCCATTTGGCTTTTGTTTATATTTAGTTATAACAATGAAATAATTATACATTATACCCTCAGAAATTACAGTATTATTAATAAATATATTATCAAATTATATATTTTTCATTGTAATTAAAGAAGCACGTGCTATTCGTATATTGATTCTAACTTTCTAAATAAAAGAACAGCGTCTGCTGCGAAACTGAATTCAATAAATCTTAAGAAAAAAAGATGAATGCAACGACATTAGCAACAAAGGTCTCAGGAAGATAATAGTATCTTAGAGCTTTACTTCAAACATGAAATTAAGATATAAAAATGCAACAAAACTTTGCATTCATGTCACTATCGTTTGGATAATAAAAAACGACAGGTAAATATTTACACTCTTTTAGGGTTATCAAACGCTTGAATATGGTCTAATTAATTGCATTTATTGCAACTAACTTCATTTTACCGAGAAAACAAAATATTTAAACAGAGCGTCCCAAATCTTGGAGTGGAAGGTGAGGATGAGTAAACTGCTGTTCTACGGAATTAGGGGCGTTCTAAACCAAAATTCCGACTTGCCTTTTGTCTGAAGCACTTGAAGCGCTAATTTTGATTAAATTTGCAATACGAGCTTCCAGGATTAAATATTTGCACTTACTTTAAATTTATAAATTTTCTACATGGAAATGTGAATTTAGATTGGCAATTACACCAAAAAGAGAAAATCGAGAGCTTAGAGTGTGAAATTGAGAAAGAGACATCCACAAAAGTCATACACATTTACTCTAAGTTTTGTCTCGGTAAAAGTACAAAAATTGCATCTTTGATTCTCATTATTGACAAATTCATTGGCTATACCATGCTATCTATTCATTGCGTGCTTTATTCAAGCTGAGGATTGCTAAGTTGTTATTGATAAGAGATTAAAGCACAGAAAATACAGAAAAAATAAATAATGATGGTATCAGCGAAAAAAAAAAAAAAATTTTTTCAAAAAAATCAGTTCTGAAAACATTTATAAATGGACAAGTCTGAACAAGAATGCTAAAATAAAGCATGGTTCCTAGTAGTTTATCCGCAATTAAACATTTTTGAACAGGCTCTAATTTTTCTAGCCTGTGAAAAACAGATTTACAGTTGTGGATATTTGAGTAAAAATTTCATAATAAGAATTGCAACCATGCCCCAGCAAAGTTTGATACCATTTTTTTCTTTTTTTTATATACATGAATATCTTATAAATTCTTATCTTATAAACTGGTAAAAATTTGAAAGCTTTACACCTTTTGATTCAAAATTTACACCCTATCATTTATCAAAGTATAATTCATATCTAGATTCTGAGTTGTTTTTAAAGTCAAGGGTTAAAATTTGGGGCTACTTGACAAAATCCCCCAAGAAAAAAATCTCAAGACAAAATACCCCAAGACAAAAACTCATTCAAAGTTTAATGTTGAAGGAAGAAAGAAGCGATTTTATTTTCCTTCTCTTTCAACTTTTTGTTAAAAATGAAGCAAGCAAATTAGTTTTTTGTTAAATAACCGCTTTAAACATTGTTATCACATAATTTTTTTTTTATTTATTTTTACTTAAAAATTTTATTTTATCACTAACAACAAAGATGGAAGGAAACTCTGTCATAATGGCTAACTGTATATCGTGAAAACTGCAAAATACTTTAGTTCGATGGAAATGTTCACGAAAGACAGCTTTCCGTTGCAGAGGGCTTTTGAGGGTTGATATCGATGATACTGAGTTAATCTTATCACAAACTTACCACAGTCGTACTGATAAAAATGTTGATATATACTTAGCTGAAGAAAAGCAAGTTATAAAAGCCAGCTTAAGACAAGCAGCAGCTCCTGGAAGTTCAACACAACAATTCTTGTTAATATATTAGCTGAACTTACCCGCAAATAAAGAATAACTTTTAAGAACGGAAACCCCAAAAAACAAAGCTTTAACCGCTATATCGCCATATGTTGTTCGAAACACAGAGTCCCTTAAAGAATTGGGAATTCTTATACATGACAATCATAATAACGAAAACAGAATAGAATATTTTTGAAAATGAAAATTTTCCAAATAGTTTGAGTCAATCAGACATGCCATTTATGGACGGTACATTTAAAGTTTTGCCAATGTTATTCGTGTTCCTTTTGAAAAGTCTGAAATTTAATGAATTGAAAGTTAAAGAAAGTTAATGTGGGCTATGTACAATCATCATGAATGCGAATTTTAAAGTATTTGGTGCCTAAGTACAAAAAAAAGGGATTTTTTTTTTCACTAGTGTTAAAGCTTATGGTGAAAAATTCATGAGCTTGGCCTCTCCCAACTATGCTTATATGATGACGAAATTAAGGTATTCAGTGGGGTAGTAGGTATTGCCTTCTTTCTTGCAGACAGGCTCTCTGATGCCTGCTGGATTCGAATGCTTTGTCGAGTATTTTGACGAGACTTATGTTTCTGCTTACTTTCCTATGTATAGCACGACCAGGTCAAAATGTTGTTCTACGTAATATTCCACCCCTTTTTTCACCTAAAATTGGAATGCTAATAAAGCCGCTAGAGAATATGGAGCACGAACATATACCTTGCCAAGCTTGGGATAGATTTTGGGTTTGTCTTCGGGTTCTTTGTGTAGAGCTTTTTTTTTTTTGGTTATCTCTGCGGGTTTTAGTCTTGGAGAGTTTTGTTTAAGGGGTTCTTGCCTAGTGGGTTTAGAGTTGGGGGATTTTGTCTTAGGGGGTTTTGTGTGTACACCAAAATTTGGGGCGAATAAATATGCAACAACAATTTTTTCGCGCTAACAATTACTGAATTTTCAGTTAAACAGTTGTTTAACTGTGTTATTAGCGCTACTTCAAATTACATATATTTTTAATTATATTAAGATTTAATTAACCCCTTAGAAAATACAGAAAATTTTTTGGGTAAATAATAAGATTTTTTATTGTCAAGTCATTTATTTTAATAGTAAAACCGGTCTTTTAAGATACCATACTGAAAAGAATGATGTTGCTATAAAACAATTTAGACTGTTTCAGTGCTTTTTTGATAATGATGCATTCTAGGTAACTTAATTGATGCAGAACCAGCTACAATGAGCCTCATGGTTGTGGTGAAACCCGACATGAAATTATTCCTATCTAAGGATTATTATAGAATCATCAAATAAAATTAGGATTTAAACTTGTAAGATTTTGAATGAGGTTAAAACATTAATTTTAAATTATAAATTATAAATTAATTCCATTTTTTTGAATTTTGTCTTTACTCTTAAATAGTTATTTTTTGGTTTCAGGAATTCTAGTGTTAAAAACTACTGCTCAATAATTCTCTTTATATAATGTCGAGAATGATGACACAAGCTTGCAACAGGACAGGGCTTGTTATGCTCGAAAACCAAAAGGGCTTCTCTTTCTTATTTAAAAAAAGTTTTTTTCTTTACCTGTTCAGGATTGTAATATTACAGTCCTATGCTTTAAAAGGCTATATTTTCAGAAAAAAAAAAAAAAAAATTGACTAACGAAAACGAAACTCATTAAGGTCAGGTGATTAATACATAAATGAAATGAAACACTTTCTCCCAAACCGTCAAACCTTTCTCTCGGTCCGTAGACGTTTAGATGGAATTGTGCACGGATGCTCTTCAACAAAACTTAGACAGATATCTTGTTTCATTTAAATCAACATTTCAATTTTAAATAAAGATAACAGCTGAAAATTTTTGAAATTTTTATTCCAGCAATTTCTTTTTCTTTATCAAATAAATAGATATGTTTATTTACCCAGTGATGATCTGCGAAATCACCAGTAACTACTTCAGGACCAAATGCACGTGCGGGACTGAGTGCTGTACCAGTATACGGTATCTAAACATTTGTAAGAAATTTTGAGACATGTTTTGCATTATGTCCGGAATTTAACGAAATTATGAAAACTTCTAAAAGTCATTTCATAATAACTTACCCAATCTGTTTCTAAACCTGTATCTAACAAAATAAGTAGTTGCTTAACAACTATAACTTTCTACAGTAGCGAGTCTTCAATTTCACCTTATCGATTGGTGATAGGTACTTAAACACTGATTTTACAACCTTAAGAAGACCTAAGCTAAAAATGATATGGATTTTCTAGTAGCCAAACCAAAATTTGAATAAAAAATATAGAAAAGCGCTCAAGAAAATTTAATTTTATTTTGCTCTAAGACTAGTATTTTTTGGCTGAGCTTTTGTGACAGTGAATGTTTATTTTGGACAGCAGGCGTTTATTCGAATCCAATTGAAATTTTCTTCGTCCTATACATCAAACTTATATAAAATTATTCAATCGTACATTTCACTTACCCCAGCTAAATCAGTAATGAAAACTGAAGTTCCAATCGCAAGTGTGTTGGTAAATCCGTGATCACGCCGGCCGTTATCTTTCGAAACAAACTCTAAGATGGTGAGAGCAAGTATGAACGTATACACCAATTCGACACCATGATTCAAAGCCGCATTTTTTGAATTATTACCCAGAGATCCTTGTAAAGATTCTGGTGCCATGGAATATGTTAATTCACCTCCAATAAGTCATGAAGAGAATATGTAATTAATGGCTAAGTAACGATTAGAAGTAACGATTTTTAGCCATATACTTTTAGATACCACAGTTGTTGTATGTAATACAACAACTGTGTCTTTAAAATTTGACTAGTTTTCCCGGTATAAGCCACGGTGCTACTCAAGCCAAAAAAGTCTAATAGGGTTAAGTGAATTTGGAATATAAGAATTTTACATATTTCTAGTTTGTGAGCGTGTTTGTTTACATTTTAAGTATGTTCGGTTGGAAGATTCACATGCGAAGCATGCAAGAAGGTGTACAACACTAAAGGAGTTGACAATAAAGAACAGAAAAAAGCTACTCTAAAGAATCTTCTTTCAAAGGGTTAAAGTGCACTATTTGAAAATTCATGGCTTCGTCCAAAACATAGGGAAACTGTTAAAAATTACACCCTTCAATCATTAGAAAATCTTTTAATAGTAACTAATACCATTTATAAACACTTAATAAAGAGTAAAGATGCAGACGAATACTATTCGTCATTTTATGGTACAATAGTTATGTATTCAAAAACATATTTTACAGGTTTGGAGGTTCCAATGTATACCTTGTTAACTACAAAACTTGCTGACAAATTACTAAAGCGTTACAAACAAACTGTCCAAGGACCTATTATCAAACTTTTGCAGATGGCAGAAACAGAAATTATATGTTCGCAGTGCCTGGGTGGTTGTCCAGAAAATTATTGGTATTAAGCAAAGGAAAAAACCATAAATATCAGGAAAGCCAGTCTATATCAGCTTTATTAAACCAAGTGATAGTAACCAATGGTGATCAATAGTTTGTCGCAGTGCAATAAAGAGGAGAACTTACTGTAGTTTCTCGTGAATTCCTACCTATATTTCCTATAGTTCTAAAAACAATCCTATATTTGTAAAAACAGAAGGAGCGATTCGTCTGAAAAAAACAGAAAGTTTTCAATTTACAAAAATTGATATCAACATCAGTTTCAGACAGAGCAAACGATATAGAAATCATAAGTAGTTATATATAATTCGATTGTTGGATCAGCAGGAAAAGAAAAGAAAATATTGTTCGATTATAACAGCATTTTGTTCATTACTGATCTTGGGAACACTAATTTAGAGTTAATCATAATTCGCATGACATCTTATATCCTAAAAATCTGTAGCTATATTTCGCGGTAACGCTGTATCGACTCCCACGAGCTTTATTATAATTAAGGCTGTGAATTAGTACAAAAAATATTAACTTTGGTTTACTGAAAGAACATTTGTTTGTGTTTATTTCGCATGCCACATTTGAACTGAAAATTCCGTCTACAGACGTCATGAAATAGTCATTTAATAATATGCCTTGTTTTCTTATACTCTACAGATCTGGCAGCTGAAACGCATTTATAACATTTCGAACATTTCGAATGCTGACAGAAGGACAAATTCGACTCATGTAAGGATATTAAGTATGTGCTTTTTCATTCTAAAAATGACTTCTTCAATACAAAGCAACCGCATAACTAATTACATAATCTATGTATATAAAACAAAGTGTCCGTTTGTCTGTTCCACTACTCCTCTTTACTGGGGAGGACTACGAGCCTGGAACATTTTGGGGACGGCCGGAACAACCCAGGGAGTGTCATGGAAAGAATAGTTTTCAAAAAAGTTGAGATTTTTTTTTTTTTTTTACATTGATTAAATTCGTTTTTTACGAAAAAGTTAAAATGTTTTTTTTGATTTCAGATTTTTCAGGGGTTCTTGAAATTATATATTATTTCTGGGCAAGTCTTTTTAGTAAAATTTATTACTTTATATTGCAGACCGCAATTTTTAAAAATAAAAATACCTCTTTAAATTTTCCCCAAATTTTGAAAACGTCTCTTTGTCAGGAGCTCTAAAGGCTGCTACAGCTCTTTTAAACGTATTTTAATTGATGGGACCCAGAAATTTTTTTTATCACATTAACACTGAGCTTCGTTATGGGAGACAGGTTTTTCAGAGACATAAATATATACACTAAAATTTACCTTTAATCAAATAATCTGGAGTGAAAAATAAGTTTTGCTTTATTACTATACAACGTTTTTATTACTACATAGTAATGTAAGGTAAAGGGTTACATCTTAATAACAAAAATAAAATCGTCCAGACTTATCGATCTTCAAAAATTTTTATTCAAATCAAATATTTTATTTTAAGAAACATGCACAATTTTGTGAAATCGAAAGCAACTTTGCAAATAACGCCTTTTATTCCCATGCACGTCCAATCGAAATTTCATCACGGCTGTTTATTTAGAGAACCATTATCTTTCTTTGTTATCTTAAAAAACGGAAAACTAACTGGCAAATCACGTTTTTTAATCCCGCGCATGCGTGTTAGAGATTTAATTTGGCTTGTTTGACGTACTATTTTGGGTTCGTTATTTAGTAGACTCGTTTAAGATTGATGTTTACAAACCATAACACTGAGATAAAAAGCTTTTGTCATTCAACTCGTCTGCAGAAAAAAAATTTAGGGAAGACTTATGGTAAATATTCCATACATATTAAATAAAGAAATAAATCCTAAAATTGGTCGCTTTCTTAGAATGGGCGATTAATCGAGAAAATAAGATAATAGCATTTAACGAATTTCTAAAACGATATTCGAAAAAGTAGAATTTTGTATACGAATTTTTAGATAAAGCTATGTCTTGTGTCCAAAATATTTTTTATTAATTACTCATGTATCTTTTGTTTCGCAATATTTTCATCGATATTATATACGATCCAGGTATCTTTTGATTCCCAATCTTTTAGAGCTTTGCAATGACCGTATATGGCGAATTAAAAAAGATATTCCTTGATGGCTTACATTTAAGGATGTTTACATGGTATCTTTCAGTGGTATAGCTTCAAGAAACATTAAAAATCTATATAACTTGTTAGGCTGATTAATTCCAAAACTCTGAAACCAAAATTTATATAAATCGAAAATTCGTATTAAGTGGACGGATACTGTCAGTAAAATTTATATAAATCGAAAATTCGTATTAAGTGGACGGATACTGTCAGTAAAATGAATAAATGGAAAAGGAAAAATTTCTGTACGATGTAATCAGAATTTAACGAAAAAGTGGAAAAGGTGTTGTTTGTAAGATAATGTAAAATTGAATTTTTAAAGTCTTATCCTCGATCGCAAGATTTTTGAAAATGTGCGTACAAAATGGCAATATTCCTTAGCATTTCTTTCATAATCTATTAATGCGTTGTTTGCAGGTGTCTATAAGCTATCAATGTTTTCTTTGCAGGTGTCTATAGTCTATTAATGTGTTCATTGCGGAAGTCAATAATCTATTGTTGTATTGATTGCGGATGTCTAGAATTTAGAATCAATATTGGGCGTGTTTTGAGTAATCACTTTCATATCAGCTTCCACAACTTTGCTAGGATCTTCAAATTTTAATATAAAGCGGTAGATTAACCCAGCAAACAGGGCCCCTGCATAAGGGCCAACCCAATATACCTAAATGAAAAATAAAAGTAAAGAAAAAAAGTAATTTAAAACACAGGAAAAGAATTTTCATGGACGATTTGCAACAAATTTAGAAAACTTTGCTTAAAAATAAAATATTGCTTTTTTAGGCTAAAATTGTAGAGTATGGTGACACAAACCTGCAACAGGGCAGGGCTTGTTCCACCTGAAAAGCAAAATGTCGTCTTTTTTCTTACTTAAAAACGTTTTTCTTAACCTGTTCAGATTTTTAATAATTCGGTTCTACGCTTTAATGGGCAACATTTTAATGATTTTATTTGATCAAATAAATAGATATGTTTATTTACCCAGTGATGATCTACGAAGTCACCAGTGACTACTGCAGGACCAAACGCACGTGCGGGATTGAGTGCTGTACCAGTATACGGTATCTAAATATTTGTAAAAAATTTTGAGACAAGATTTATATTATGTTCAGAACTTAACGAAATTATAAAAACATATAAAAGCTATTTCACAATAATTTACTCAATTTGTTTCTAAACCTGTATCTAACAAAATTTTTAGTTGCTTAACAACTATATCTTTCTACAGTCTTCAATTTCACCTTAACGATTGGTAATAGGTATTTAAACACTGATTTTACGACCTCAAGAGGAACGAAGCTCAAACATATATAGACTTTCTAGTAACCAAACCAAAATTTGAATAAAATAGAAAAGCGATCAAGAAATTTAATTTAATTTCATTTGAGGGTTAGTATTTACTACATGTGCATTTTTGACAGTCAATGTTTATTTTGGCGTTTGTTTGAATCCAATTGAAATTGTCTTCGTCCTATATATCAAATTTTAATAGAGAATTATTCAATCGTACATTTCACTTACCCCAGCTAAATGAGTGGTGACAACTGAAATTCCAATCGCAAGCGCGTTAGAAAATCCGTGATCAATCCGGCCATTATCTTTCGAAACAGACGCTATGATGGTGAGAACAAGCATGAACGTATATACCAATTCGACACCAAAAGCCTGTCCATCATTCAAAGCCGCATTCTTTGAATTATTACCCAGAGATCCTTGCAAATTATCTGGCGTCATGGAATAAGTTAATGCAGCTCCAATGATTCCTGAAGAGAATATGTAATTAATGGCTAAGTAAGGATTTGATGATGCATTTTCTCAAAATTTGTTTTTTAATCACATAGATGCCACAGATGTTGTATGCTATACAAAAACTGTGTCGTTAAAATTTGACCAGTTTTACCGGTATAAAGAATTAAAAAATTATTAGTCTTTTATCTATTTTTCCTCGTCATTGATTAAACATATACAAATACTTTTTTAGACCTTAAGGACATAACCAATTATTGCGAAAGAAAAATCTAGAGCTCGTTTGGCAGCAACGTGGAAATTTTCTAAAATTGTTTTTTTTGCTGACTCCGCAGAAAATTTTAGACGAAATTCTTGCCTAAATTCGTGCCTATTTTATCACATTTTATCTCGCCTCTCGATTTCTTTATTAATAATATTTGAACAGTAGATAATAATTCAATCGAGATAATCGATTGTTAGTTACCAAATCAAAACCAAATCGAAACTAATACTGTCGACAGAGAAATTTTTTTTAAAGGTAAACAAAAGAATCATAAACATTCCATTCGAATGTTCTTAAACAACTATTGTTTTACTGTCTAATTTCGTGTCGTTAAACGAAATCGGGCGTTGTATGAGAAGTTAATTAAATTAAAATTTATTTTAAATTGAAATATGTTTTAAATTAAAAACAATATTTTTTTTTTCACTATACGTATAATATATATGTATACCATATACCATAAAATCTTTGTATAATCTATTCTTCCAGTAAATTAAAACCAAATGAAAATTAATTTTAATATTGTCGGCAGAGAATTTATTTCTATTTAGAGCTTTATTGTATGTTAATCACTGGTAGCGTAAAAAAATTTGTTGCTTGTTGAATTCTGTTGCAGTTTTCTTCTATCAACAATAGCCATATACCATTTTTAATTTTTTTTTCCTTCTTCTATAAAATGGATATTACAACTTTCATGTTTTGGTGTTATAAGCCAATAAACTAATTGCTACTATTCAAATATAGTAATAAAATAGGAAAAGAGGAAAACTCGTAGAAGACTATAAAGGCCTTATCACCAAGTACCTAGATAAACATTGCGGTAATTTTTAGTTATTTAAATTCTATTTAAGATTTTGATTTTTTAAAAAGGTTTTTTCTAAAAGTAGTCCAATCATGGTTTTTATAAAAGCTTGTTTTAGCGCGTGTTTTTGAACTTTAAGGTTGTACCCCCCTACTAAAATTATCTCAAGAAATACACACTATTTATGAAATTTTATTGTATCACTATAGTAAAAAAAAATTATCACCTAAAAAAACCTTAAAATAGTAGATATTTACCATGGCAACCAGTTGCTAAGGAGTAAAGTCTAAATACTGCCCCTACATCGTCCAAAAAATCTTGAGATAGGCTTAAACCTAAATAATAGTTCTATGGGATGAGCGAAACACCTTTTTTAGATTTATTTAAATAATCTTTAACTAGCCTGTCAAAGTTGCCGTACCAAAAATTCTAATTTTTTCACTAGAAATTTGAATGAAATTGAGAATTGAAAAAATAAATGAAAAAGAGTTTTGCTCATCCCGTAGCTGTTGAATATATAAACGTTCTCTAAAAATTTCATCCATTTTCACCAAAAAATTCTGGAGATAAAATGGCCGATGTAAAAAAAATAATGCATTTTAAGAAAACCGCATTTAAAAAAATAAAAATGAAAATCATAAGCTTATGTTTATAATATAAGTCATAGATAGTCTTCAAATGCTAGGAAATGTCTTAAAACATCTCTATAACAGTAAAAGTAAAAGCACCAGCTTCATAACAAATCCCCTCTTTTTGTGAATTTTTATCATCATTTTGCTTTTTTCTCTCCCGGATGATTTTTTGGCGATTTTTTGTTGTTTCCAAATTACTATATCTGGAACGAATTAAACGTTTTTCATTTAAGTAACTACATCCTGCCAAGTTGTACTTTCCTGGAATCACATCCATATTTTCAAAAAATAATATTGATGCTTTACGACCAATATTAAAAATGGCAACTGCATCATAAACACCGAGTTCAAATTGTGTCAGTGAAACGTACTGTGATTTTGGTATGCGGTCACAAATCATTCGGTTATAACTTTCATTCTGGTTTTGAGTGAGACGATGTAAACATTTGAAATAAGTTTTTCATTACTTAGCTCTTCAAATGTGGGATTTAACTTCATTACAACTGGTAACGGGAGACCTGGACCGGGTTTATAAGTATTCGTATTATTGGCCCGATTACTGTTATACTTACACCAACTGTCACTACCTTCTGGGAATTGTGGATAGTGATCGTTATTTTCTGCAGATGAAGCAACATGATATAAGGATGCTCGCGTTGTAGCTTGCATATTTTTAAAATTGTTTTTATTTTGTCGGATGGCAATTCCATAAAAATTTTGTAGACGATCAATTGCATTGTTTGTTAATTTTCTTTTACCGCCAATGTCTTTATCTTTCTATTTTAAGTTTCGTAACCGAGAACCAACTCTTTTTTGGACATGTCCTACACATTCTATTTTCAAAACTTTTATACCTGGATAAATGTTTTTAACAGTTTTATGACTTTTACTGTCTCCATCACCATATAATTGAAAATATCGTAAGTTATTTTTTTCGATTGAGCGCTCTCACATGCGTTTAGTGCCCACAGTTTCCATGTTACCTGCTGAAACTTGATATTTAATTTTACATACATGGCCAGATTTCCACAAATCATAAGCATTAGGATCCTTTTTTTCTTGGCTCTTTTTTAAAGTGCAAGCTTTAAATGTTCTACTTATAGCTTCACTATCAACAAGTTTTCCTGTACTAATTGGTATCCCAGCTACAACAACATTTAAGGAGGCATATCCACGCCGTTGTCAGGTTCCATCGCACGAAACTGTAGTGTCAAGAACTTCACTGCTATCAATATTTTTCAGCGTAACACATTACATGAGTCAAACATAATTTTTTCTGTGGTGCTTTTAACAGCGGCTGATAATCTTGTAACAACCTTATCATAATTGTTCGACGTCATTGGCTTGGGCATATTCATAAGTGAAGTAAAGGTCTCAAGACCAGAATAGTCCTGACCACATTTCCTCATGCTGTAAACGACTCTTATATTTTTATCAAAGGAATTTTTATTTGATCTTGATGTATAAAAGCCATGAAAGAAAGAACATTTTGTATTTTTGCATTGAATAATTAAAAAGGAAGTACTTTTTTAAGTTGAAATTTATATAACCTAATTGTATAGCCAGGTAACTCACAAATAGTAAAAAATTTTACTGGAAAAGTGTGGGCACCTAGTTAGCAGGGCGAAAAATTTTTAGAATAAAAAATGATGTATGGTAGAAATGATAGTAAAAAAATAAAAAATAATAAGTAAACAACAATGATAATAATAAAAGATTTATTAAAAATAATATTATTTGAAATGATTAAAAAATGGTAGCAAAAATATTAAGATCATAAATGAAAATTGATACAAAATTTATCAAGATTGTCTCTCTTTGCTCTCATCATTTTCGTTCTATGTAAAAATGTAGATTCTATACAAAAAGTTTAGTTGTATGTTTGAATTTGTGTATTTTCCTTGTTGTTTCATTCTTTCTACTTACTAGTGTTCTGTGTTTTATTAGGTCTTTTAGCAAATTCCATGATTTTACAGCTTGGAAGAGAATAGAGAGCTTTCCGTATTTTACAGTTTTTGTCACCGGAGAACTTGGGTTATTATTAGCAGATGATCTGGTATTATACCTGTACGTGTTGCTTATAGGTGTAAATTAATTATGAAATGAATTAGGTAGTTGTTTAATTAAGAAATTGTAAACAAGATAAAATTTTGCACAGATATATATTCATCAAACTTCAACACATCAGGTAGTATATATAATGGGTTTACGGAATCTCGTGATGTTTTTAAACTTATTATGTGGATTGGCTTGTTTTAAAGACCACGTGCTCCACGAATAAATTTATTTGTTTTTTTGACTCCAAACTTGACAACCGTATATAAGATTTGAATTAAGTATTACGTAATATATACTTAGCAACGTTTTATTATCAACAAAAGGTCTTAATTTTGCAAGTATACCTGTTTTTCTACAAGTTTTTTGAAGAACTCCAAATTTAAGTGTACATCTAAATAAAGCTCTAAGTACTTGATCGACTCTGAGTATGTTATCTTTGTGCCACTTATTCTAAAGTTTATAGTTTTAGTTATTATTTTGTTTTTAGATCTGAAAAGAATTAGAGTTGTGTTAGTAGAGTTAAAAGATATTTTGTTAGCTCTTAGCCATATACAAAGACGAGTTAGATCATAATTTACATGAGAATTAATTTTCTTTGTTGATCGATTTTTATTAACTAAACTGGTGTCATCGGCGAAATAATATACAGAAGAATAGTGTAATGAATTGTTTAAATCGTTTATATAAAGTAAAAATAAAATTTGTCATAAAACTGAACCTTGCGGTACCCCGTGTTTTATCTTTACTGTTTCAGAGTGTTGGCCGTTCAAAAAATACTTTCTGTTACCTTTCAGTAAGATAACTTTTAAACTACTTATTAGCTTTTCCACGGAATCCATAATGTCACAATCTTAAAAAAAGTATGTTATATTCCACAGTGTCAAAGACCTTCTGTAAGTCGATAAAAATCCTAGCAGCTATTTTCCCTAAATCTAGAGCTTACATTATGTGCTCAGTTAATTTAATTAGTGTATGTGAAGTCCTATTCTTGTTTCTAAAGCCACACCGGTTATCAATGAAAAAATATCATGTTTTGATATGAAAACATTCAGTCTCATTTTCATAGTTTTTCGATAATTTTGTTAGCATTTGAAAGAAGTGATATTTTCATGTAATTTTCGATAAGTAGTTTAGAATTTTTTTTATGCATTGGAATTATATTAGATGACTTTAGCCATGATGGAAAAATACCTGTACAAAAAAAAACTCGAGAGTTCAGTTGCTTTTTTGAAGATAAATGAGTTAACAGTTGAATAAAATTCCCAAGTCTGCTATTGGATTCTTAATTAAACAAAGCAGGTGGCATATTATTTTTAAGGAATGAAGTGTAGCATTTATTCGTTTTAGGAACTTTTGATTTCGTGCATATCAGCGATAGTCCAAAATATTTATGAAAAGAGTTTGCTATAATTTTTGGATCAGTTATTAACTTTTTATTTACCAATATACCAGACAGTATTTCTTTATTTTTATTAGACAATTTAATAATCGCCAAGTTTGTTTTATAATATTTGGTATTTTGTTGGAGGAAGTTTTTAATGTATTGAGTTTTATTTTTATTAGGTTAATGCTACTATTTCTATAGCGTTTATACTAAACTATTCTTATTTTTTAAATTTTTGGGTCGTATAAACTTTTTATGTAATATTTTTATGTAATATTTCTTTTATTGATTGTCTTTTGTCATCCATGATTTTTTATAATTATTTTTTGAATTGTTTGATTCTATTTTAAAAGGAGAGTGTTTGTCTAACACGCCATTTATTTTAGAAATTCAATTATGAGCTGAGAAGCTAGCGTCATCCCTTTCTGTTTCTAGGATTTTATCCCAATCAATTTTAGATATGCCTGTTTTAAATCTTTCATCGCTGAAATTTTTAAAATCTTTGGAATTTATTATGTAAAAAATGTTGTTTTATATTTAAATCGGCTAAAATAAATTGCGCTAGGTGATCTGATTTCGAGTGAGTTATATTCTCAGAGGTAATATTTTCAGTAATTATATCAGAAAATTTTTTAATGTCTTTTGTTTTTATTCGTGTTGGTATAAATATATGAGGCTGTCAGGAACTAGATGCCACTAAATCAATAAATTTCCCAGTGGAGCAACGTTGTTTGAAATCCAATAGATATATGTTAAAGTCCCCAAGGAGTATAATATTTATATTTTCTTTGTTAATGCTATAAAAAAGTATTCTTAAACGCAATTCTAAAAATTCAGTAATTGCCATATTCGGATGTTATAGTTCCTAAAATAGAATTTTTTCCTTTCGAGTTTAAATTTCACTTGTGGTAAAACATTTTTAACAGGTTTATTTTCTGTTATGCCAATAAAATGAAATTTGATATTATGACTGAGAGCATTGAAACAAGATCGTTACAGTGAAAAGGAAGTAATGCAATATTTAAATGCATTACCGGTATATTGTTTTAATGTTTCTTGGTGTTATTTAAATCACTAACAGTATAGTAAAGATTTTTCATCTGATATTCCCAAATTCACTAGTTTTTCTAAATATTCCTTGTTTTCAATGGGAGTTTCGAATATTCGTGTATCAGTGTATAAATTAAAATTAAAAGTATCTTTACCGTAAGGTGAGTTTAAATACTTCGTCACTAACTGATGAGAATGGTGCAAACCCACTAATACATGCCATGTATGTTAAGAGGAAGATAATATATGCTGACTACTTAAGCAGCACTTTCTTACTCTGGCGTTACACAAGATAAAGCTTTTTTTCATCGCAAAGTCACAAAAAAAAAGAAAAATAATCGATGCGTTTGATGTGGGAGAAAAGAAGTACTTACCACCTATCAGCTGAGAAATTGTATAAAATATGGCTCTGATGATACAAATATCTCCTGTAATGAGAAGCCCAAAAGATACTGCAGGATTCATGTGCGCTCCACTTATAGGACCAAATATTTGAATAAGCACAGAGACTGTTAATCCAATCGCAAAAGATGCAGTCAAGACGCCAGCACCACTCAAACGTGTTAATACCATAGTTACCACAAGTATAAACAATGCGGTACTCAAAACTTCAGCAAATACAGCACGCCAAAAGTATTTGTCAGTTAATACTTCAAACATTTTGTTTAAAATATAGTTGCTATAACATAAGAAAAAATAAAGATGATAAATGGAATATTAATATTCTCTCGAATTTAATGTTGTAGTGTCTCTTTAAAATGAATTAGGAAATACCATTTACGATAGAAATGACCACACTATATCATATCTTGATAATATCATTTATATTTTAGAGGAATACTAGCGAATATAATCTTTAGGGGGAAATTTCTAATTTATACTAAATCGATTTAAATAATTTTGCCCAAAATATTTACGAAAAGTTGCATTATTCGGAACTGAGCAGAACCTAGTGAACAAATTGTATCTAAAAATATCTTTGGGGGCCTGACCGTTTAAAAATCATGTGTTAAGCTTCCTGATAATATGGCCTCTGTTGCTATCGTAAAAATTTTCCAAACTAAGTCATAAAAACAGCACATTTTTCAACAATTCAGATGCCTTAATTGTGCAAGCATGTAGTGTAAAAAATTATTCTGGCAAAAATCCCGAAAGCAAATGGGTGCAGCAGGTAAGATATATTTTTATTTAAAAAATTCTTTTTAAATTATTCAATGGTAACTTTAACCCATGTCAGTAGAGAGTATAGTTCTGAATATGAGTTCTGAGTCTGAGCCATATGCATCTGCTTTATTTATTTGATAAAATAATGTACCTATATCTCATAAACAATATTCTCTAACTCGCCCTGTTATAACTGTTGTTATAACGCGGTAATGTTATAGAATTCTATAAGGTGAAATTATCAAATATAGGATATAAATAAATTCTTTTCTCAGTGGTTATATTTCTGTAGTTAGGGCTCTAGTTCTCATTCCTTGAAAGTACAGGAATTAATAAATGTTAATAAAAAAATATTTAAATCTGTTTTGGTAAACCAATATTTATAAAAACAATATCCAATAGGAAAATATATTAGATTTAATGATTTTCAAGGAAAGGAAACCTCGTTGGGTTTGCTGGGATCTGGTAATAGTCTTAAACAAGAATTTTTTAATAAAACCAATTTGAATTAAATATCTGAAATCTTTAAGGTTTCCGAAATTCGAAGAATACCTTTTCGCAAAAAGCAATAAAGGCATAATATTATGGAAAATTTTCTTATATCTCTGGATATATTAAGAAGACCTAAGATTTATAGACTTTAATATTTTTTTTTTCACTTTGGCAGATGCTAGATATAATTTTTGTAACAGGTTTTTTACCAAATCCACTATGGTTTCTTTATTACATGATTTCTTAACCTATATATA
>JAUZNK010024379.1:0-20023 GCA_035046665.1 Euphysa ruthae | reverse complement strand
CTTCTTTTTATGTGGAGGAGGAAATACCGGATCTCACGGATGTCGTTATAAACATCCTTGATGAGCCTATTCCATCGGAATGTTAAAAGAATTCTGTCATTCTTTTATTTATTTAACATTGGTAACGCTTACATAGTTGTATATGAATATCATTATATATTAATAAACACTAATGTAGACCAACAAATTTTTAAAAATTTTTTTTATATATAAATTATTAAAATAATTAACAATAAAATGAAAACTAAAAGAACTAATTAACAACATATTGGACATGCACATGATTTACAGATGCATGCCTTAATGGCTGATTTAAAATAAGGCAAAGATTTTTAGCTTTTATAGCATAGGGGAGACTATTTCAAAGAAAACACTCTTTAAAAATAAGTGAGTTTGTGCCATAACTAGATATTCTTGAGGGTGGGAGATTCAAAATAAAAGAACTTTTGAGAATGTATGGTACATCTTTTAAGGAAAAACTATCCCACATTAGTTCGAGATTTAGTTTGTTGACAGATTGATATTTTTCTTTCATTAGACTCTGTAAATGTTTATCATGAACGCTGATTTTATTTTCCAAGAGAAAATACAATCATTGTTGGAAAAAGAAAGATGTTAAAGCCTCTCCGGCCTTCTGCGTTTATGCCACGGCAGATAAAGGAGTAAAAACCTCACCTACAATCTGACCCGGGTATATAGTACGCTCTAGTCGTCTACAATGCTCCAATACTCCAGCCAGATCGAAGCTACGTGTAGAAAGGGGACATAATCGTCCAGAAAGAGATCGAGAAATGTGTCGATGATCGTCGATTCGACATCTGGCTGGTAGAAAGAGGACCAGAAATCACGGATGAGGGCCAGGTTTATTGGTCTTTTTTAAAACAAATACCATCATGTAACCCATGACATGGCCAAAGAAGTGCCAGAGCTATTTGATCCCGACAAATACTACAAGCCATTTACCGTCGTGGGAAAATCAGCTAATGAACCCTTAGCCCCATTGACTGTTGTTTGCAGAGATAAGGGCAGCACCGGCGCTATTAATGGTAGCGTACAGCAGATTTTGATGAAAAGCAGGCGATATGTTATCTTTATTCGTTGTTAACTCATCCCTCTTCCTAAGCTTCACGCCCAAGGCTGATGTTGGAACCAGAAAAAGACGGCGAGTTTGTCAACAACCTTGTCCGCTACGTCTTCAACCACTTCCGGAACAAGGTTATTTGAGCAGGTATTAAGTTGACGCCCACCGCCGACTAGAAAAGTCCCCTGACACAATAACCATGCGTTTGCAGTCATACCAATCGACCCGCCAAATATCAAAAATTTCCATTCCCTAGTTGGCCTTGCTTGTCAAGCATTCATTATTGACTCTGCCACCTAATAAGATCACGGTTTGCGATGTCGTTAATATCATTGGCACCAAAGCCACCATCAATTTTCCATACAGAAGTTTTGTTGTTCAGCTCGTTGAGAAATGCGCTTGACATGGCAACAAGTCAAGTATATTTATCTGTGACACAAATGAAGCTGCTTACATCTGCAAATATCAGACAGGCTTTTAAACTTCGAGAAAGGTGACGATATCCACTGTATCAGATAAAGAGGTGGTAAAGCGAGGGTGCTTTGGTTCCACATATGAGCATTCTAACTAGCATATACTAATGTCGCAGTTTGAGAGATGTTGATGAGTTTCCCCCCAAAAAGACGTCCTCTGGGTTTGCCTAGATGACATCTACACCAAGCCCCATCCCTGTGAGTTCGAAGGCCTAATTGTTGAAAACTATCCCAGGTATGACCAATGGAGGCACAAGCAATCCGGAGACGAATGGCGTCCAAAGGCTGTAACCAGGAAAATTGAGCCTGCGAGGCAACTTGAGTTTCAAGTAAGTGAGATCCAATCTTCCTCTGATCTTGAGGCGGTTACTGCGAGGCGTATGTATCTGAAAGGTGAGAGTGGAAGTAGTTAAACCGAGTGGGTCATGAAAACCTATAAACACACTACAGAAAACAACCTGACTGATTCGCACCGTAAAGAAAAGCACTATCTTGGGTTGAAACCCAACCATGTTCAAATCATCCATCGTTATATCTGCATCAACCCCACTAAGTCGGTAGAGGAATTGGATCCGACTGCAGTAGGTCACAAGCTCGATAATCTTGCCAAGGTGTTAGTATTTGACGAGTGATGTAATTTTCCCACCAATGCTTTCAATGTCATTGTCGACTACCTGGTTTTCCAAACATATTAAGTGGTGTTGTCGAGACCGTGGACAGATTCCGCCATGTGGTGATAAAGGAGGGCCAAACGAAATGCTGGAGGAGTGTGGTGGGTTAAAAATCCAGTAGTTCGATACCGACTATTGATTCTTCTACAATGTGTGTATTCAGTTTGCCATGATCAGTTTGCTCCGCCAAAAAGTTTGCTCAGACAGGCAACTTTGGCGCTACACGCTTTTAAAGAGCGTATGTGGAGCCAGCCAGACTACGTTCGGCTCAGTGTCTTCTGTGAGCATTTCTCATAGATGGCGTTCGAAAAAGCCATGCAAAAACCAATCTGCCTGAACTACAGGCAAAGGTGCACTTTGACTTGAACGATAGCATATTGCACATTTGTAAAAGGCAGGGTTAGCCAGTGGCCAAACAAGGATGTCGCAATGATATCAAGGCATACAAATGGACGACGTTACACGCATCTCTACAGACAGTTGAGAAAGGGCTCCCACTCAAGTGGACGTACGCAACTTGGGGGACGGTGTACCAGGTTCACGGAAATACAGTCGGACCTCCTGGCCTAATATCCCTTCGGCTCTCCAAGCGATCCCAAAACTTATCCTGATTGAGGCAAAATTAAGGCAGTATGTGATGGAAGACAAACAGAAGCAGCGTCTAAAATGCACAAGAGTCCACCAAAATCTCACAATCAACCAAGTCCTTGGAATGATTGTTGCTGTAGGCAAAATGTATGGCGCATCCTATACCGACCACTTGTTTCAGGGCTACACAAACGGGCAAAGGCAGACCTTCAGCAAAGAACGGCTAGACGACAGTCATTTAGAAACGGAGTTCATTTGTGCAATCCAGGTCACTATTGTTTTCTACAAGCTCGTGGTAGTTTTGAATGATATCAGTCCGGGAATGGGACGCCACCCAAAACCTTTGAACTCGAGTAGGTGCGTATCAGGATGGCTTTTCTTAAGAACAGCTTCATCTTCAGTGTTGTGAATTATCACGTAAAAATTTGTAACAGGGGTGTATGCTAACATACTCACTGGTGCTCACAGAATAGAGCGCACTGCGTTAAGCCTGGTCGTCGAAGACTCGTGAGTTTTCCTTGGTGGGGCTGTTTTGAGTCACAGCCTTCAATCTCTGTTTCAGGGGCCCCTTGTTGGTGAGAGCTGCGGACACGTCTTGATGAGACAAATCCATTCGCAAAGCAGTTTCGGAAATAATTTTCATTGCAGGGAATGTCATACGCTTGATTTCACCCCAAAGGTTTCCAAAGAAGCCTATGTCTCCTTGCACGTAATGAGGCAATGCTCCACCTTCTTGGTAACAGTGATTAAGATAATGGGACTTTTCGTAATAGTAGTAGGCTTTACAGGGACTCTCATTTCGTTTTGTGAATTACGATTCGAATACTTAGGTCGTATTGGTTGAAGTCTATGTTATCGCCGTGTATTTCTCTAGCATCGACATCAATTGATTGGAGCGTGCGTTCAATCACGAAGCTGCCATCTTGAATTGGGTAACCATCGCTTTAATCTCAACGCGCTCGTTGGACGTGCATTGCTTCCTAGCAACTTAGGATGTATATCGACAAACCTCTCCATTTGACGCGAGTAATATAAGTGACCTAAAACCTGCCATGCAAGATCATAACTTTCAGATTTATTCCTAACATAATGCTTGTTCTTTCCTCGCTGATGGCATCTTGGTTTTAAGCATGACCAACTGGTGTGGGCCAATAGAATCGTCTCCAGCTAGTACAACAAATTGTTCCTTTATGTGTGCCTGGCGCTGAATTGCCTTTTTCACTATTTTTTTTTCTCTAGGGCAAGCTCGCGGTGAATTACTGCTTTTTCTTGCTTTTTTCTAAGATTGTCTCTATTTGGTGGAGTTGAATACTCTTTTGTGTGTGGTTTGGCAATCTTGTTCATCGCTGCTTCCAACAAACTTGCGAGATCATCGGGCGTGAGTGCACTTGTCTTAAAGTACTTGTGGTAAAACAACGTTCATCCAGAAGCTCCTACTCAACCCACATTCACAATATGAAGTGTTGTACATTTGTCATTACAGACTGTAATAACCAGCAAAATCACCACCTCGTTAAAAGCCCGAGGCTTCCCGGTTATACGTTCTAAATAGCATCCCTGACGAACCCATCAATTTTTATCAGACGACAAGGAATTGCGCGATTGTGGATAAACCGATAGTTTAGTGAGAGCGGCCAAATACCTTGGATACCTGATCAGGGATCAGTGATGGAAGTTACCACGACAACACTACACTCATCCTCGTATATCACTGTTGCTGTGGAATTGGAGATGCAATTAGGCAGCATTTGCAAGTAGACTACATGTGTCTCTTTCAATTTCCAGCTGACAAAAAACCAGTTCACAGGTTAGGTAAAATTGTCCTCAGTTTTACAGGAAGCTTTATGGTGGTCTATAATGACGTGATCAGTGAAAAATTATGTTGATCCACGTCTACGGTTTAGATATGGAGATTGGGAAACATTATACCCAAACGCAACCGAACTGTAACAATGTTGAACAGTCTTCATGGATTGCCAGGAACTCAGTTGGTGCAATAAACAAATTTCGGCCAGCGAGACCAATTTTATCACTTGAGTCCTCAGGGTAAAAATGATGATACAGGAGGTTGTGAAAATTTTGGTCTTTCTGGCCCAATTAGTCCCTTTAGCATTTTTGGGGAAAAGGTAGCTCCCGGAAAGCGTGGACTTTCTGGCACAAAAGGATAAGCTGGAGAGATTGCGCTAGTTGACACTCGCGAGTAAAAGGGAGAACCCGGAGAGAAATGCATTAATTTTGCACAAAAATGGAGGGTTTACTAAAAATAAGGATGATTGATCGCTTGCCCCATTGAAGCTTCTATGGGACGGTTCAGATCATGGCTACGACAAAGCATATTGAAGGAGTTTCCAGAAAAAATTTATTCTATATATCACCGGTACCTATGAAGGTTGGCGACCCTGATCACGAATGTTTAAAAACCGGGATTTTCCCAAACAAACTTACATTAACTGAAAATTTCCCTCGTCAGCACAGCCGATAAAACGAACTGTAGACCCAAAAGTCTGCTTCCAAAAGTTTCAAATATCTTTGAACGTCTTATTTGTAATCAACTCTTAAAGTTTCTATGTGGCTTTAGTAAACGCTACAGCACCCAACATGCTTTGTTTGATATTCTTAAAAACTGGCAAAATGCACGGAACTTTGTTAATGAACATATCAAAGGCATTTGACGCATTACCCCATGATCTGCTTATTGCTAAGGTAGAGGCATATGGGGTTAAATTTTGTAATCTCAAATTTTTATTTAGTTATCTTTCCGTCACAAAAATGCGTGTTTTTGTTGCCTCATCTTTCAGTAATTGGATGCGTGTCTTACTCGGTGTCCCACAAGGTTCTATACTTGGCTCAACTCTTTTTAACATATTTGTGAATTATTTACTGATGTTTATTGATGAATCAACTATCTGTAATATTGCAGACGATAACACAATATCGGCATATGACAGTTCCACCTATAATTTAACAATAAAGCTTAAAAATTATGTAAACATAGCCATACCATGGTTTAACAGAAACTCTATGATTAGTAATCCTGAAAAATTTCAGATTAATGATATATTAATGATATATTAATTCATGGTCGTTTATTATAAATTCAGCAACAGTTAGATTTCTCGGTGACAGCCTCCTTAATTTTCTTCCTCAACGCGAAGCAATGTGCAAAATGTTTGACCAATGTTCTAGAGCTTTGTATAAGTAACAGTCTAAGTCAAGAAAAGGCTACTCGCCTGGGAAATTTATTTATTTTATGTGTTTTTAACTATTGCCTCCTAATCTGGATGTTCTGTAGTAAATCTGCAAACAAACTTATCAATTTGAAGCAAAAACGTGCGTTACGTATCATACTTAATAATCCACAAATTCCTTTTGCTAAGGTTTTAAACATCACTGATTCAAAAACTATACATCATAGGAACCTTCAATTTCTCTCGATTGAAGTTTTCAAATATTTAAATTCTTTGACTCCTACTTTTATGCAAGATATATTTGTAATAAAAATTTCCTTATATAGCTTTAGAGCAGGTTGCATTCTTAAAACTCTCGAAATCCTGCCTAATACCATAAAACTCTTAAACTCACTTGAAATACGGGAAGTTCGGTCTTGGAAAAAAACTCAATAAAAAAATTAAAACTTCACATTCAAGGTCACATTTAACTCCACAATACACTGTAACTGCAAAATATGCAGACAATAAGTATTTAGTTACTATCATTAATATTTGTATATATATACTTTTATAATTGGATTAAATTAGTTTTCATTTTTTTTAACTAAGTATAAATTATTCCAATTTGAAATAAAGAATACTTACTTACTTACTTACTCAAAAACACCGCCAGATTCACTTTCTCCCTGAGAGCAAGCTCAATTGTAGACCTGGACTTCATGACGTTTGAAGACGGCGACATAAGTCAAGACGAGTTCTGCGGAAGGTTTTCAGATGTGTTTAATTCTTGTGGCGCGAACAATTGATTGTGTTTGATTTTCGATTATCAATCTTCGATTATGAAAATTTTAATTTGTATAGTTCAGTTGCTGGAGTGGGGAGGTAACAAGACTTCCCTTTCCGTCATTTTCTTGCTTTTACGGGGTCATTATTTTCACGATTGGCTCAGCAAACACCACGGGTATATCTCTTGTCTGCCTTCGTTGTTTGGTATAACATGGGCGCGCCAGACTTTTAAATGATAAAAGACGTAATGTCAGAAAAAAATTGGTGTCTCGGAGTTTCATCTAAAGACTTTACAGCATCTAGCTCAGTTCTGCAAACCAGATATTTTACTTATAATTCATGATACCTTCTTCCCCTTTATTGTCTGTTAAATCAAGGTCTTGAAAGTCAACAGTCGTTTTATTTGGGACATCTTGTTGACATTATAGTTACCAATAGCAATTTATATGCTGAACAATTTCTTCGTGGCAAAGAATTCAATAAGTCTTCGAGATTTTATAAATGGGAGCCAGACCGCAATGATAAACAATTGTATTTAACTGTCTTGATTTACCGTAGTCTCCTATAAAAACAGGGAGAACATTTATATTCTTAAAAGAATGAACTATTTGAAGCACCAGGATTTAAACAAATAGTGTCACAAAACTAACTGATATTGCTTTAGAAATTTCTGTATTTCTGTAAAATTGAAAATTTAGGTGAAGGATACCATAAATAACCCAAAATTCAACCCATTCAACACTTTCATTCACTGTTATTTCTCGAGTGCGATATATCGGTTAATGAATCGTTGTTGTTGTGGAAAGGTCGGCTTAGTTGGAAAAATATATCCCGAAAAAGCGGTCTCGATTTGGGAAAAAGTCATTTGTTTTATATAAAGCTAGCATTTTTTATTGATTTTATGTTTACACATGTTTATGATCTTTGTTCACTCTCGCTTAAAATTTTCAATGTAAGCACTGAAACACTCAACTTAACCGTAAACAATTATTAGCCGATTCTATTGCATTTGAATTTCACTGTTCATGGATATTTTAAAAACATTTTTTATTGGTAGTATAGTGATTTTATGTTTAGTTATGCATGTTTCTGATCTTTAAATTTCCTTCTACACTTGTTTTAGCAGGCCGGTTTGAAATTTATCAAATTGTGAACATTTAACCCACTCTATAGGCATTGCGAGCAAAAATTACCCGACATTTAAAGAGTTAAAAAGTTTTAAATATTACTGCATAATTTGTTGTTATCATATTTTAAAGAGTTTTTGGGAGTCAAAAAAAGTGGTGGTATCTTTTTTACACAGAAACAATAATAAGACATGTATGCAATAACGAACTGTTTAGTAGGCGAGAACAGAAAAATAGGAATTTTAGGGAATCTCCCACTTGAATTGTCTCGTTTCACAAAGTATTTGCTAGATCGTGGAGCAGCTGCAACTGCAAAACTAACCAGCACCCGGAGATCATTTCTGGTTCAAGGAGGTTTTGAAATTCCCTGTCAAGTTAAAACACAAATGATAGTAACGGAGAAAAATAAGCGTGTTCTGGCTCAATACCTTAACCTTTTGCATCAGAATAACAAACACATCCCCAATGTAAAGGAAATAATAATTGGTTCTTTCCTTGGGTCACAATGCAGTGTCTTTAACCAAGTTTCTGTTGAGAAACGAGCTGCAAGAAAAAAAGAAACGCCTCAATTCAATTTAATTCAATCTTATATTTAACGCTTGTTAATTCGTAGTACATGAAATATAATTATTATAATAGAATTACAAAATCTAGGCTAATATATACTAAATTTTTTTAATAAAATAAAGGTAGTAATGCAAAAAAGTATAATAAATAAAATAAAACAAGGAGGCTATAAAATTTTAAAAAATACAAAGAACTAATTACATAAAAAGCATGTGCAACTCCCTTAACAGAGTTTTACCTTCTGTTTAAAAATGGGAGCACTTTCACTGTTTTTAATAACATCTGGAAGGGTGTTCACAATAAACTAGCTTTAAATTACAGGGAATTTTTGCCATAAGTAACAGTGAGAGCACCAGGGTGTTTAACAATACAAGAAGTCCGAAGATCATAAGGTGTAACCATGAGATCAAGAATATTCCAAATCAGTTTTGGATTCAACTGATTTAGAGTTTTATACACTTCGATCATTACTAACTACAACATATCTACGTACATCTCCAAAAGTTCCAAATAACTCAATATGGGGTCATTATAAAAAGTTCTCAGTGCACGTTTATGTGCCTTTTTAATAATAACAAGACTAAATTTTTTGCGAAACATCCAGATTAATGGAGAATAGAAAAAGTAAGGTAAAATATAGGCATTTAAAATCACTTTAGCTTGAAATATTCTCAAAGCATATTTTATTCTCAATAAAACGCTAACCTTATTGTTTACTTTATTGCAAACTCTCTTAATATGAAAAGAAAAATTTAAATGACAATCAATTGTAACAGCTAACAGTTCAATTTCTTAACAGGAAGAAATCTTTAAACCAGAAATAAATATGGAATAGGTTGGCAATCATAGAGTTGTGAAGAAACCATAGATCAACACGACGAAGATCGTTATTAACCGATCTTGAACGTTTTCAGAAGAAATGTCGCAAGCTCAAATAGTATTATCATCAGCGAAATTATAGATTTCTCTTTCTAAGATGAAATAGAATATATCAGTAAAAAAAAATATTAAATAGTAGAGGTCCTAAAATAGAACCCTGTGTTATTCCAAATACAATTTCAATTCACTTACTAAAAACATAAGATATTTTAACCATCTGATTTCTACACGAAAGGCAATTATTAAGGAGGGTAAGGCTTTGCCACGAAAACCCATAGGCATGTAGTTTAGCAATAAATAGATCATATGGAATACGGTCAAATGCTTTAGAAAGTTCCATTAAAATTTTACCAACAATGCTCTTTTTATCAAGGCAGAATTTTTATCTTTGAAGTAATTTCAACAAGGCATATTGAGTGGAAAAGCCTTTTTCGAAAACCACATAAAAGATCAGAAAATTTTAAACTTTTCATATACTTTTGATAAAGTTGGTAATATACTAATAGGGCGGCAATTTCCCTTTTTAAACGCATCAAATTTTTTAAAAACACGGACAATATTTTAGTTCAGATGGATAAGTTCCATTGTATAAAGATGTGTTCACACAATCTACGAAAGAGAAGGCACAAAAAGTTACAGTATATTTTAAAAGAGATAAAGAGATATTACCAATACCTTTCTTTAATTAAATATTACGTCATAAATATCATCAGGTGAAACTTGTTTAAAATTTAAAAAAATATATATCATGATTTACATAAATCGATAAAGCGCGTGTGAAACTTCTACTAATAAATAAATTATAAAATACGGTTTTTTATAAAATTACTAATATTGTCCTTCCAAAGAAAAGATATTAGCAACAGACAAAGCATCGCACACAAAAAGACCGTTATCAGTGAGAGAATAAGATGGCTCATATGAACAATCTTTACTAGATAGTAAAGGTTTACAAACATCCTAAAACGACATTTTGCTTGTGTCCACTTCAAGCGAATTAAAAAAATTCCCTTTTACCAATTCTACGTCGATGAAAGACATTATTCCTTTGGCGACGAAAATTAATCAGATCAATGTCACGACCAGTTCTAATAGCTATCCGCTTTAGACAAGAGATTTTCCAAATTCTTCAAAGCAATGATTTAGTAATGTAACTCTTATTGTTTCCCCTGATTAGCTTAGATTTTAAAAGGGTGTGTTTATTAAGGACTGATAAAAAAAGATATCTAAACGTAGAATAATTATAAAAAGATAACGATTCATTTAGATATATACTTCGATCAAGAAGTAATCAAAAAGTATTAAAGTAATTAAAGTTTTCTTATATAATACATATACTACATCTGAATTCTGCTATAATATGTTACACGAAATTAGATGGTGGTTTCACTGTAAACGCAGTCATTAAGTGGGCTCCAACCACATACCTTTTCACGACGGTCTCCATAGTTTGACTCCATAGACCTCTGCGCCACGGATCCACAAATAATATAAACTAATTGATGAAAATCAATTAAACTCGCTTTAAACGCGCAAGTATTTTGGAGACACGCGCCTTTGCGGGTGAGAATTGTATCAATACAAGTATTTTCGGTAGATTTAATTAGGTAGATCTTGTCGTTCATCAAATTCCTTGATTCATAGATGAACATGAATTCTTTTAGCATAGGTTCACTGGGCTGTAAGTTAATATCACCTAATGAAAAAAAACTTTCATATTTCTTTCTCAAGTGGAAATCTAATCAATTAGTAAATTATACAAATCATTTAAAAAGGCTTTTTTTAATGATTTATTTGGGTTACCTAATGAAACAAGAAGCCATTTCCTATTTTTTATAGACAATTCGATCAAAAGGAATAGCTTGCATATCTTTAGGGAGAAAAACACAGAAAGAATCCTTAACAGAATCTCCGAGTTTACAAATACAATCAAGCCTCCACTGTTACTAGATTTATCAAGTCTATAAGGCTTTTTAAACCCATACAGGAGTACTTTTACTATGGGATTTTTTTCCGTATTCATCACATTCAATCACCATGACGTTTTCTCTTTGAATTCAGAAAATCTCTAACTCTCTTATTTTATCAATCAATAAACAAGAGGCTGACTATACAAAATTAAGGATAATAGCCAAATGTAACTAAAGAGATAGCAGATCACTGATTTTTTTAAAATTCTTCGACTAAATTTAAAACTATTATAAGTATTCCATTCTGGAAAATCAAAATAAATTGACCAAATTGACTTAATTTACATCCATGGAAAAATAACATAAAAAGCTTACTCTATGCAAGAAATTGCTCAGCTATATTATTTTATTAGGTCAACGTAAACGCTTATTATTTCTTTTTTATACTCTGATTATGGATAATTTCCATCTGTTTCATAATTTTTTTTCAAATTTCAATCAATATAGCGATAAAATAAAAAGAAATTATCTTACAGATTGAGAGGAATCAAAGTTAAAACGATATGCTGACGGTAGAACCATAAGAAAGTAATACAATACAATACAATACAATTATTAAATTAGTTTATGCGTAGTCAACTACTTTGTTCTTAATTTGATAATATGCAATTTTGTTTTCTAACTTCGAAAAAGGAAATTTAATTGGTGGTTGATAATAAACTTTATTTGAATCGTGGTATGCCTACTCAGGGGGGGGGAGGGGCGAGGTGATTTTTCCTCTGGAGTAGGGAGGTCCTACGGATCTCGTCACGCCTTCTAGGCGGTGTTTCGTCAAATTTCTCTGGGGTGCGATCAAAAAAAATTAGATTTCACCTACATAAATAATTGACAACTGTGTATGTAGGTAACTCCGGACTGACGTGCATAAACAATTGGTAACTGTGTATATAGGCTGCTGGCGTCTTGGATTATTAGATTCCGAAGTGGGGACTCCGTAGGACTACGTCGCGCCTGCCAAGTGATGTTTTTTTGAGCTCTCTCTGTCGAGCGCCTACCCTCTATCAACAGATCCGAGACCCTGGTTGTTTTGATTCACTAGGATTCTTACCATTTAAAACATGTAATTGTGTGAGAATTATTGCTAGTTCTTTCAACAGTGAAACAGTGACAAAATTTTTTTGAAAAAAAAATGAGAGTTGAATGTCGAATTTTTAACGTATTATAAAACGGGAGATATTTTAGTAGAATTTCTGATATATCAGGGCGGTACCCTATTTTTAAAGCTTTAGTTCTCATCTTCAATTTATCAGATTTATATTTGAATAAAATACTTAAAAACAATAATTATAAAATAAAACTAATAAATGTAAGCTTTATGTGAGAGGTTTGTAGTTTGTTGTAGAAAAGTCCTACAATGTAACATTGTAAACAAATATTCACATGAAATAGACCATAATTTAATTAACTTAGCCCTTGTATTGTTAAATTTTTTAATAAGGTTTATCCAGATTCTATAGGAGATTTAATCCAAAAAAATGTAAATTAAAACAAATAAAAGAAAAATCACTACGAGCTTGAATCGGATTTGAAAACAAGCTTTTATTAATGTTTATGTTAAGGGCGTGACTAAGGGCGTGATTAAACCCAAATTTTATATCGCCAATTTTACAATAACGGCATGTGAGGTGAAAAAATAATCAGCAAATTTCGAAAATTTTCGACTCTGTGAACATAAGGACTAATTCAGCAAAGATATTTTTCTGATAAAAAATTGATATAAGAATATTTCCAGTGCCGTTTTATTTTAGGTGGCTGGACTCGTGTTGGAATGACTATGTATGAAGATCGTTTGAAAAAATCACAAAAAATTATAAAAACAACGTTTTTGTCAGCCAAAGATGATCTTACCGACAATAGACGTTTATGGTCAATAGATGCTTTAAAGACATTACGAAAATCATTGAAAGCCACTCAATTACGAATATTCTGTAGAAAGGCATCATTGAACCGAGTTTTTCATGTCGTCACTTTGAATAATACTCTTGGAAGAAGCGTTTTAGAATATTTCTTTAATAAAGACTCCACAGACTTACCTAATTCCTGCAATTCGTTCGAAAGATTTAATGATGACAATTCATATGCTGCATCGCACTGCAATGAATGGAATGGTGGAAAGTGGTCGTCTCAAGATCAAATGACATCAGAGTATAAATTATATACTGATCTTTTCTCGATTAGTGCAATTAATAATCAACGGAGATTTAACGTATATGATACAAACAGAGACTGTGACACTCTGGAAGGCATGGACACACCATCCACTGTAGAAACCGTCGATGGCGCATGGCGGTATTACTTAAAGTGATTTTTCATTGTTTTTTTGTTCCTTGTCATAAAGTTGCAGGTGAACTAGAATTATATCAATACTGTTCTTCTGGTTTAAATCAAACGAAGTAATTTTAATTACTTTAATAGAGAAAAGCGTTGTGATGCATGATTTTTCAGCGAAAAAGAATATATATGCATACGGAAACATGCATTCCTTGCTTCCAATTAAATATTTTAAAAGAAAATATTTGCTGTCCAATTACAGAAAATAAATTTTAGAACACTATATAATTGTCATAGAAAACTGTTAAGGATCATAGGACAATAAATTCATTGACACAAAAAAAACTAGCGCAAAATTTTTAGAAATTTTTCAAATAATTCAGTTAAAAAAAAAGCATACAGAGAAACTTTAGTAGAAAAAACATTTTTAGAACGGTTCGCTAAATTATAAGATATGATATGCAATTGACAAAATATTCTAAACTTTGAATAAATTACCACGTTTGCGTGCTGACATAAATAATACATGATTTGCTTTGTTTGAGAAAATTAAAGAGCACTGTTTTCTTTTTTTTTAACTCACTCATTCGCAGAAAAAAGAAACAATTTAGTTGCTATTTATTTAATCTAATTATTATATAATCATTATTGTCTTAGAAAATTCTAATTCGAAAAAGCTATTCGTGATTTTGTATAAATTTGCGAAGATTTTGAAACACCAGATTCAAAAGTAAGGTTGTTGAATTCTTTTTCCTATAACACGTGAACATTTGGAAAACTCTATTTTAGTTTCTTTTTTGGTGCTCCATTGATCCGTGGAACTTAGTGACTAGCCCCTATTTCTCTTTTAGTTTTGTGGAACTTTTTCCCAAGGCATGCCAAAATCTAGTCAAAAGTATGACTGTTAGTGACTCGTTGTTAGCGACTCGTATTATATTTTATGCAATGAATTTTATTTATTATAAGAGTTTATTACACACATTTAAAAAGTTATTATTATTGGTTTCTTTTTCCTTGTTATAACCTCAAAAAAAAACATTCCAAAATTTTTTTCATTAATTATTTGAAAGGCTCGCTAAGAATCAAAAAATATCTAGACAACATGTAAGAAGTTTTCTGTGAGAAGAATTGTTTTCCGGATGTTCAAGTAGAGTGTAAGAAGTATTTTTAGCCCAGTAGACAAAATTATTTAAATCCCATAGAGGATTTCTTAGAGGATTTTTAGTCTCCAGAAAACTGCGTCTGAATTTATCAACACTTAAGTGTCTAAGATGCCAAGACTTAAACGTTTCTGGTAGATAAGAACGTTAACATTTAGGGTGTAGATTGTTATGAAAAATCTACGAGTGAAAGCAAAAAATGTTTTGCTTCAGTTGTCTAACAAATGTAACATTTTGCTACACTTATATAAATTTAAAAAAAAAATACATATATATATATATATATATATATATATGAGATTTTCTCATTTCTCATCCATATAGTTCGCTAGAATTTTGTAAGATGTTATTTATAGGATATAGAATTCTGATTAGCCAATTCTTGCATTTATAACAATGCCATTACAGTTTACTTCCTAACCCTGAGCTTTTTATTCAATATTATTGAATCAACTGGCCTCAAATATCTTTCACGACTTTCAGACGTATTGACATAAATGTTTTGCACTGATTTTTTTCTCATAGCATTTTAAAACAACAATCCTTGGATAGAGAAAGCTTTTATAGCAATGATTATTGTATTTTGGCTGCTTTGCCACTATGATACTTTTAAACTTCAAGAGCACTTTACTGGCAACCTTAGACATTAAAGACTTTCAATAATCTTTAGAACAAATAGTAAAACGTGAGGTATGCCGTCACTCGTCACTTCCGAATTATCAAATTAAAAAACATTCACAAACGTATATGTTGCTGCAACTAGACTTTGAAAATTTGCTTATGGATTTATTTCATTCCCACGCCCCGTTTTTGGAAAACACGGTATAATCTGAAGATGATTCATAGTTTCAATGGCAAAATATGGTTGTTACTTTTAGTAACAAATAAGCTCCTATTGGCTCGTAATTATCCGTTAAGTGTTTAAATACAATCACTCCCATTGGCTAGTAACCATACGTTAGTAACCATACGTTACTACTTTATTATTATTAAGATACAGCTTTTTAAAAAGTTCAAGCTTATATCGCAAGATTTTGCTTAAAAGATTAAAAACCATATTTTATGAGATATGTTGCAGATTTATAATTGAGATAAAAATTTTACAGGTTGTTTAAGAAGTATGTTGCTGAATCCTGTTTTCCCTTTGCTGTAAGTCGGCATTTCTTGATCCAGTATTCAAAAATTCAATAGAGTAATCTGATCCCCGTAACTTCCGTCATATCATTCCTCTTTCAATCATAGGAAAGGTCTTTGAATCATTGATTTACTCATAAGTTACTCGTGACTTAGATTTTCTCAATCTTATTTTTCATCATCAGTATGGTTTTGGTTCTGATAGATCTAAGGCATTCGAAAAAGTGTGGCTTGGTGGATTTTTCTATAAGTTGAAGTCATATAGTAACTCTGATGAAGTTTTGAATATCATTAAATATTTCTTATCAAGCAAAAATCAAGGTGGTCCTCGATGGCCAATTTCCGAACTGTTACTCTGTAAATTCTGTTTTCCGTTAAAGGCCTATTTTGGAACCTGCACTTTTTCTAATTTTATTTAGTCGTTCATTCATTAATTCATTTATTTAACGTTGTAACGATTACATAGTTGTATATGAATATAATTATATATTAATAAACACTAATATAGACCAACAAATTTTTTAAATATTTTTTATGTAAATCTATGCCTTAATAGCTGATTTAAAATAAGGCAAAGCTTTTGTAGAGTAGGGGAAGACTATTCCAAAGGAAACACGCTTTAAAAATTAGGTGTGATGTTATCATTATTAATGTATAAGAAGTTGTTGTTACGACATGTTTGTCGTCGTAATATGTTTGTTGAGATTCTACGCGCATAAACATCTCTGTATCTCCTAGGAATTATACCAGAGACGATAACTTCTTTCACTCCGAGACTTAAACATTTTGCTTCAATCTCAACTATATTATCTGCAATATCTTGGTCAGTTAAAGTGGGCGTATTGGGACGTGGCGAGATATCATTTGTTCCGCAATAGATAATAGCAGCTTCAATGTTTTCGTTTAGTAGATTAGGTTCAACATAACATTTTAGTTTGGTGGTGTTTGGTCCTGGAAAAGTGTTGAAATAAGCATATATCAGTATTGAATCTTTTAGGGGATATTTTCTTAGTCATGCTATCTGAAAACTATTTTTTTCTTTTCCGGTTTTTTTTTGTTGTACGGCATTTGCGTAAGTGATATTCCCTGGACGTGTTTTTGGTTCATTAGTATTATTATTAGTGTTATTAATGATGTGATTAATTATGTGAATAATGCGATTATTTATTAATTATGTGTAATCATTATTTAATAATTTCTCTGATGGTATTCTTTGAATGGCTGCCATTTATGCGAGTGATACTTTGTATTCATCCTCAGGGAAGACAAACACTGCCTTTGATGAAGTGGCAGCTGGTTTGGAAGATGAATATTGTTGAATATGGTGAGAAATGCTTGTTTTTTAAACCATTTTAGGGCACCTTTTCCTCCATCTGTGATGATGAATGTTACTGAACTCATTTATTCAATGCAGATTCGATTGTTAGGCCTAACGTTCTCAAATAACTTTTTTTGGAATTTTTACATTGAATCCATTGCAAAATTTGCTGCCATAGTGGTTGGATCACTATTCCGGATTCGGCACTTTCATCCAACTGAGAGTATACTTTATACCTATAAGGCTACGTATTGAACATTACTGCAATCTTTGGGCCGAGAACTCTGATGTATCTACATCTTCTTGACCAAATGCAGAAACGTATAGTCAACCTTCTTTGCTTGAATTTTCAATCACATTTTCATCGCAAAAATATAGCCTCATTTTCACTGCTCTATAAGTATTCGAGACTGTTCTGATGATTTGAAAGAATTAAACCTCCACTTAAGAATTTCTCAAGGCTTTCATCTGTTAATCATCCATTAATTGTACACAACCCAAAATTTTGAGAGCAATAAAGCTAACAAAGAACAGAGGAAACAACAATTTAACACGCGAAGAGCAACAGGCGCTAACCGAAAATATTTCTTTTTCACAAAGGAGGATTTGTAAGAATCGAACACGATAAAGCTATTTAAAAAATTTGCAAACAAATCAGACCAACACAAATTATCGATAACGGTCACAAAAAATAAAGTATGCAACAAAAATCAACTATCGAGATGAAATAAAAAAGGTCGATTTACAACGGAAAAATATAAAAAGATTTATCCGAGTGACCCAATTCCACCACGTATGTCTGCAGCAGTCAAAGCACAAAAGCCAAAAAAATCGATTCCTATGAGAATAGTAGTATTTAAAATAGGCACAGAAAATTATGGAATTTCAGATTACTTAGTAAATCTTGTATAACCATTTTTAAACTAAAAACTAACTAGATTAAAAAACTCTAAAGATTTCATAAACAAGGCGAGATCATGGCAGATCTCAAGTGAAGAAATTCAACTGTCTTTTGATGTTTTGAATTTATACCACTCTATCCCACTTAAGAAAGCAAAGGAAGTATTGATTGGTTTACTAGATAATAATGACAATTTCAAAAAAAGTATTGACGAAAAAAGACTCCTAATAGAACTATGTTTGTCCAAATGTTACTTCTTATTATGGAATGAGGTACACGAACTAGATAATTCAGGCCCTATGGGACTTTCATTTATGGTAGCCTTAGCAGAATCTTCGCACGAATTTTACGAAAAATTAAGTCCTTTAACAAAAAGCTCCATTTCTTAAGATTGGTTTTTCATCATCTAATAACTGACCCCTTGTTGAAAAGCTTACCGATTTAAAAGAAAAAAAATTTACAAAGAATCCATAATGGCGCTTAAGTTGCAGCAATTTTTCAAAATATATATATATATAATAGATAGATAGATTGATCTAAAGTCTTTAAAATTATAGAGCTAAAAAAAAAGAAGCTTTTTTGCTATTACATTAGTTATTTATATATGAAATTTTACAAAATCAACTGACTTCAAAAATATAAAAACACGTAATTAAATTGTAGCAACAGACGAAAAATATATTTTCTGATGGATGGACATAGTAGAATAACCAATTTAGTTTATAACTGTGTTTCCTGGATTCTCAATAAACCAAACGGAGTTTAACATAGGGGGAATTTAAAATAGCATATGCTAAATGCAAAACGATTTTTTTACTTACTAATAATATTTATCAAACAGAACTGGTCTTTTAGGATAAAATGGCAAAAATATAATAACAATATTATGATGGTCCATCTTAAAAGCAATACCACCTTATAACAACATAAAGAAAACAGTATCCACGAAAGAAATTGGCTGCCATTATTTTAAAAAGCCAGGCGAGATTGTTTAATAATAAATCAGAATTGATATTAAAATGCTATGATAAATAAAAATTTTGATTGTTTATTATATGATAAACTATAAATTATTAAATATTACGAAAATAGTTATTTATATTAAAACTTAAAGGCTTCTTAAATTTCCTTTGGTAATAAAAATTGAAATTGCAGAATTCCTTTAGATTTCTGCATTCAATTCAGAGAACAAACTGACTAAAAATCTTGGGAATGATGACAATATTTTTAAAACCAAATTTCAACGACATGTTTCAATGTATTGCATATATGTTTCAATGTGTTTCTTTCGTAAAATGAATTGATTCACTTTCTACAAAACCCAAGCCACATAAACCGCATATCTTACAGACTTCCTGAAATCCTGTCATCCGTAAAAAAGATCTTCCTTTATAGCCCTAATACGAACGACCTTAATTTTCAGAACGCTATATCTTAATTCAATATATTAATTCATTTCAATTACAACATTTAAGTCACTATCGGATTTTCGAGCTCCTTACAAACTATATAAACGTTTTTAATTTGTTGGAAATTGCCTGAAGACGGTTTTTTTTTTTTTTTTTATCTTTTTCTATAGATACATATATTACGATTTTGTGACAGTCATACATCACCTAAATTCTGCTTTAATGTTTCCCAAAATTAGATGGTGGTTTCACCGTAAACACAGTCATCAAGTGGGCTCGAACCACATTGAGGTAAAAAAACCAAATAATTAAAATATATATATTTCAATATATTCGCTACATCATTAATCATACCAAACTATTTTAAAATTAGTGTATTTCAATTAAAACTAAACATTATGCAGTGCTTAACAAAGCAAGAATGGTTTTGAATTTAATTTGAATTAAACTAATTTAATTAAAAATTTAATTAAATGCCTATATCTAACTTATAAAAACATAAAATAAAAAAAAGAAAA
>JAUZNK010024368.1:0-20028 GCA_035046665.1 Euphysa ruthae | reverse complement strand
TAAAAGACTATTCACCATCGTCCCTATTTACTTAATAAAGGTTGTCACAATTATTTTTCCTAAATAATTAAATAAGATGACAAATTTTTATAGATTTGAAATTATTCCTTTGCAATATGGAGATTTGATCTTAGCAAAGATAGGCACGATTGAAAAGTCTTTTTTTAAATATTGTATCTACAAACTAAAGGTTTTCAATTCTATGTCTGCATAAAGATTGAAAAATCTATATTAATAATCTGTATTAATAAGGTATGCATACAGAAATAAACAGGCTAAATAACAAAATATCTTCGTTGTTAACATTACAAACTTTTTACGGCTACCAAACTGTAACAAGAGGACCTTTTAATTGTATATGGTTCAAATAATCTACTAGGATAAAACACTTGGGTCAGTTAACTTTAATGTATGTACTCATTGTTTTGTCCAGGTGTGTCATGATTTCACTTCATACTAAAAATACAGTATTTTTTCCCTTAAAAGGCACATTTTATATTTGTTTGTCCAATTTTTCATATAGAGTTTTCCTGGTTCTTATAAATAAGAAACATATAGTAATATAGTATATAATATTTCCTTCTATTTGACATGTGTGTGAAGTCTTCATCGTAAATATCTTCATCAAGTGTTTTCTTGCTTTGAGTGTACCGTTTCCATGATCCTTGAATTTTTTCTTTCTTTCTTAATTCGCTAAGAATTGTAATGGCCCATTTCCATATATAATACAGTTCAACTTAATAAGTTTTTTACCTTGTCTTTCCATAGATTTCTGACAGATAAGAACAACTTTTATATATTTTATATATTCGAAATTTTTTATCAAATAAACTTATATTGTATTTGAATATTATCTGGTGAAGTTGTTTATTTTAAAATAATGTTTCATGATAGGATTTTAAAATAATGTTTCTTGATGGGATTTTAAAACACTGTTTTGCAATGGGATTTTAAAATATTGTTTTGCGATGGCATTTTAAAATACTGTTTTACAATGGGTTTTTTTAATTAGGTTATGGTTTTCATGACAAAGAACTTTTAAATATCAACATAGAAACAAACAAATTAGAACATATTTTTAATCAAAATATGTTTATACAATAATCTTCTCTTTCAAATTTTTCAAATGTTTTTATAAAATTGCTAGTTCAAATATTATTTGTGCAAGATATTAAACAAAAAAAATAAAAAAATGCTTTCACCAGATGATAAATCCATACAGGTGCCAACTCATGAAGAATCTTTACAATCAGTTACTGAGGATGTACGTTTTCGTGGAGTGAAACCATTACCAACTGGGACTCTGCCCATATACCGTGCGGTGTTTCTTATTGCAAATGCAGCTCTCGGAGCTGGTATGTTGAACTTTCCACAAGCTTACATGAAGGCTGGTGGAGTAAAGATAGCTCTGGCTGTTCAGTTTGTATGTTATTTATTTTATGTTTTATATTTTTATTTTAAATCTAGGGGTCAATGACTGCTTAATGTTATAGAGTTTCATATTTGATTTTTTCTAATTTGTCTATTTATATTTACATATTTTTTGAAAGATTAGCTTTTTAATCTAGCAAAGTCTAAATTCTAACTACTAGGCCCAAATATTTCCAACCAATGTTACTTTATGTTTGAAAATGACATTTAAATGTTATTGATTTTTTTTACGATGGTTAAGGAACTAAGGAGTATCTTTGGATACACATGACTACTTACCATGAATAATTGTTCTTGTGTTCCAGGCATTTAAAGTTATACCAGCTGTTTTTTATGTTTAGTTTAAAGAAAAGCGCTTTAAAAATTGAGTGCTATGCTTTTTATTTTCTTAAAATATCTTTTTGTTTTCAAATTCTGATGAATTTAATGAAAGTGAAAGTTAGCTTGACATCGCAGTTCTTTGACATCGCAGTTCTTTGACAAATTTTTAAACATATCATTTCCAATATGATCTTAATGAATATTTTCATCACTTCAAAGTCCAATCAGTATTTTCATCACTGCAAAGTCCAATCAGTATTTTGAGCTATTTTACAAAAAATAGATCAATAACTTTCAATTATAAAAAAAAAAAGAATATTTTTCATAGCTTAGCAATATTACAGAGTTGTACTCAATAGACCCATCAAGTCAACATTTTTAAAATTTGAATAAGAAGCATAACTTAAAAATATTTGAGGATCTCTTTAAACAAACCACATTTCTTTCATGAAGTTATGATGAAAATCAAAAAAAATTTTGGTACAATAAAAGATGTTATTTCTAATTTTTAGGAAACATACCTGATAAAATTAGCTTGTCAACCATATTTCACCAGAGCTGTCAGAGAAATGATCAATTTTATCTGTGTATATATTTATATTTGTTAGTCATATGAATTTTTGATTCTGCTTAAAGTTTTATGGTATGAAATATAGTTTTGTGAAGGAATATCTTAAAAAAGAAGGGGTTTAGTGAACCTCTGAAAAGCAGTCAAGAAATATCTTTCTTTTAAGAAAGATTAAAATAGATACAGATTAATATGTGTAATAACTGTAATACAGATTAAAATCTGTAAGACCAGCTTTATCTTTATCTTTTTTTCCTGCTGGCTAGAAGTGATTTATAGTGTTGCAGAAAGCCTCTGATTTAAAAAAAATTTTGCTTGTAAATGGCTGATTTTACGTTTCCTTAATTTTTTTTAGTGGAAATTTTTTTTCACCTTATAAAAAAGAGGAAAGTTGTTTTAATTTGTTTTAATTTTGGAGTAACAATAAATGGTTAGGTTGCATTAGAATTAATATGTATGTCTTAACCATGCCTATCTATAAAATGGCAAGAGGCTTAGTGGGTAAAACTTGTAAAAGGTTTCTGATTAAATCTGAGGACTTTATTAATCTATGGACTCTTTGAGTCACCTGCAAACCCTACGGACTCTTTGAGTCACCTGCAAAACTTGAGAAAATTAATTTTATTTTGCATTAAAGTCCCGACTCCAAAATGAAGAAAAGCCAAGTGATAACAATTTTCGGCTGATGCCGGATTCGGAATTATTATTTTTTATAACGAAATATTTGCCGACTGCTCGATCGGTAAATGGAAAATTAAAGTATTTCTAAGCACGGCGATGTTAACAAATTCTGTTTTATTTTTTAATTAAAATTTATTAATTTATAAGAAAGTATAATTTCTTAATTAATAATTATGTCATTACAAGGAAATTGTACCATTAAAAATTCATGCTATAAGCATTCTTTTCATTTATTAATTGCAGGAAAAATTGGAAGAATAAAGTGAATGTACAAGTTTAAAATCAAATCCAACCCTCTAAAGTTAATCATTTTGCAAGCTAAAAAGTTACTGGGACTTAAGTATTATTTGAGATAACATTAAAACAAGAAAAAAAATTTAGATGATGTAGCCTTCAATCTAATATTATGATATTACATTTTTGGTAAATAGATATTTCTCTCAAAATATTTAAGAGCAATAAGAAGTTCAAGTTTAGAAAGCATTGTTAGGTGAGAGAACAATAAAATGAAAAAAAAATCACACCTACTCATTTTAATGTGTTGCTTATAAAGCAAAAATTTAGTAAGTATAATGATTCTATATACAGTGAATAAGGTAATAAGCAGAACCAATCCCGTGGGTCCTTCTATAATGAATTAGTTTGTAAAACTATTTGTTGGCCCCTAATTAAAATAATCTAATAATCAAATTAAACGTTTTTAAGAGGTTGACTAGTGGAATAAATCTTTTTCCGTTTTCCTCACATTAGTGACCTGAAAGTAAAAAATAAAACATGCTTCAGGCAGTTGATGTCCAGAATAACATTAAGATCATTATTAAGTTTTGGATGGTGATGCCATAAGCCAAGCAACTTTCTGAGTAGAATAAAAGCTGTTCTTGTTTAAAAATTGATGTTATCCTTTTATACGAATGGAGTTCAAATTATTTGCACAAACTGCAAAAGTTTGAACACATGTCACTTTTCAAGCCAAGAAACAAATGAGCAATCTTTGGAAGAGATAATTTGCTCTTTCAGCTCTGTTATTTTTGAAAGAAATATTAGAAAGAGCCAGTAGCTTTCTTTGGTTAGTATTTTAAAGGATAAGACAATCTGTAACCCTCGTATAGAAGTGAATCTGAGTATAGAATTGAAACTTGAGTTTGCAGGTTCAAAGAACAGTCACAAGATTACTGACACCAAAACTTCTAAATTTAAGTCAAGTATTGTGTAATTTTCGTCATCCCTTTGTTTGTTTTCATCTGTGAGAGAAGTCTAATATTAAGCAATCGCTCACTAGAAATTCAAGGTGTTTAAAACCAAATATGTTTGTTGAATATCCTGCAGTTAGTGAGAGTTGATTTAATTATCTCTTAGAAAATATAATTTTAAACAGTTATTAGAAATCTTTGCTGAAGAAGTCAAACTTTAATTTCCTAAATTTTTGTCATATTTGTAAAAGAAAAATTTTTTTGGAGTTCTATTTTATTGATAAAGTCATTGCTTAGAAAACTCTTACTAGAAATCTATCACATTGAAAAGGTTTCAAAGGTTGGGAAGTTTATTTTCAACCAAGCCTTAATTTCTTATTTTCTTTTTAATTTCTTGTTAAAAATCACAAAAATTCTTTTAATATTTGTTCATTTTAAGGATTAAAAGATTAAAAAAGGAGTCGAAACCTGTTTAGTAAATTTAGTGTTTAGTGCCAACATGGTTTCTTTAAAATATTTTTTATTTCTGGTTTATATTAATTGTATATTTTGGCTAATATGACGGTTAAGGTTTATGTGAAACATAGCTGGCACACCATCTTGGTTTGACTCGAGATCAAGAAAGTTTCTTTTGTGTTATTTTGTGCTTATTTTTCTGATAGAGATTTAGTCGCATAACCAAAGCGAAAATTTTTTAGCAGGCCTGTTTTTGACAAATGTTTTATTGGCAGATTGGCATTCAAAGTCCACTAAATCACTTTTGTGACTAAACGTGCTTTTCTATAAAATATATAAAACACAAGTTGGGGAAAAAATCAAATGTTGGGGTGTTTTAAGTGTTTTATGTCATAATTAAGTTTTAGACTTTAAAATGTATAGGGAAATTTCTTGACGTAAAAAAAGTTACCATTATTGTTTTATGCTGAAAGAATTGCAGAAATAAAATTCATATTTTAATATTTGGAATGAAACAAAATTATTTGCTGAACCCTAAAACCTGTAAAAGAATCCTTTTAGATGATATATTTACATTTATATATTTTTTTTTAGAGAAACATTTTTATTGTATTCAAAGTCTTTACAAATCGTGGTGGTTTTTTATAGAAATTATGATGGTTACTCTTGATGATGCCTAATTTATATTAGGATTTTAGTTGAATATGCTTCCTTTGTCTTTATTTGTTTTAATTCTTTTATTTAGGCATTGTTGATATTCATAATAGGAGCATTCTTAATCTTGTCTCATTGTGCTAACCATTCTCAAGGACAGTCTTATCAAGACATTGTACTGTTTATGCTAGGGAAGAAGTTTCACAAACTATCTCAAGTGTTTATTTTGATTTATTTTTTTGGTAGCGCAATTACTTACATCATAATAATTGGGGAGCAATCTTCCTCAGGTAAGATAGCAGCTTTTTTCCCTGTTGAGTATAGATAACACTTATTCTAGACATCTGATTTAGATTTAAATGACTGTTCATTTCATTTTATTTCTTTTTAACAAGTGAAGATTGTGAATTATGCTAATGCTTGTTTTTAGTTTTTCAAAACTTTATATGATGCCTTAATTTCCTAACACAAGTAATTTGATTTTACCAGGGACATATCCAGAACTTTTTTGGGAACATCATTTTTACTCTTGTTTACCTGTTCACTTGATTAGCTTAAAACCTACTTCCAGAATTTTTATAGCATCCCCATTTACCCGTTTGTTAATATCAAAACCAGGAGTGATGTCTTTAGATATTTTAGAATTTGGACAGGACAAACATCATCTGAAGAAAAAACAATATTTTCTTCAATTTCAGAGTCTGAAAAGAAAATTTTAATTGGAGAATGTAATAAAATTGATTTCCAGTCCATTAAAAGTTGTTTATGGGTCGAAAATTGCTTTCAAAGTTAAAGTGCGCTAAAACCAGACTTGTCTGTGATTGGGATATTTTGTTACATCAAAATCCTGGTCATGTCCGTTGAAGGTAAGCAAAGTTATTTGTGAATTACATTTTTTTGGTATGAAAGTATGTAAGCATAGATGTTCATTAAAACATATTTTTATGCGGTTTATTCTTTTAGTTATAACCTATGCGAGCGGTAATAAAGAAAAAGTCTGGTACACAAATAAAGTGTTTTGTTTCACTACATTTGCTGTGATGTTTCTCTTGCCATTAGTGCTGCCTCGACGATTAAAAGCCCTAAGCTACACCAGGTATGACAAACTGCAAGTGTATGTTTTAATTGAATATCAAATGATATTTGATTGTTAGAATTATTAGAATGCAGAGTTTTTCATGGTCTAATTATTTTTTCTAGATACGTTTGGCTTTAATTGAATTCACCATCTTTGAACGTTTTGAACAAAACTGCTAAAATTCAGAGATAAGTTTTTTGCCTTTTTTTTTAAGTAAAAGTATATAAGATGAAGATTTTTCAATAAAAATATAATTCACTGCAGGATTTTAGTCGTTTTGAAAGAAATTTTCTGCCAAATTTTATTTAAAAAATAATAATTATATATCTATTTTATTTATTTTACTTTAGTTTCTTTGGTGGTATTGGAGCATTTTTCATAGCATTTGTTATTGTGTATCGGCATTTTGATGGTACTTATGTACATAATGTCAAACACCATGGAGATAGGTAAAAAATATTTTTAAGCAGATTCTGTCTGAACCATAAGTTCATACACTGAAAAATATAGGTTACTGAATGAATAAACTTAATAAAATATTTCCCAGTGATATATTCATCCATATCCATTTATTTTTACATTCATTATTCTAATATACTTTACCTCAGTAACTGTTCATTAGCTTTTTAATGAAATTTCTTGTCAAGTTATGGCACCATAAACATGGCCATTTTCAATTTTCGAAAAATGTATCATTTTTCTATGCTGGACTCGAATTTGCTTAAATGTCAAAAACCATTCATTTTTATTTTTAAAATTTTGCGTGTTACCAATAGTAAGAAAAATACAGTTTCTAAACGAATTAAACCAGAATTTCTGCAGCCGCAGTAGTGAAGTCATAAAACCAGAGTCAGAAGTCATGGAACCAGAACACTGAGTTGGAGCTATAACAGTAACTTTATTGAATAAATAATTACATAGGTAGTTACCTTAAAGCATCATATTAACACCTAATGTAGCCACGGTAATAAAATAATGTGCTTTTTTTTGTTTAACCATAGTGACATAATAATCATCAGTTATATTTCTTAGTATTTTTATTAATCTAATTTTAAAATTTCTTGTATAAATGTTTTTAAAATTTTTAAATCATTTGATATAACAAATATGATTGGATGAAAATTAACATGAAAGCTAGTTGAAGACAAAACTCAACTTTCTTTACATAAATTTGAAATCAGTTCTCAAAAATGTTGTGTAGCTGATGATGAAACAGAAAAAATTATTAAAACAAATTTTCCAAAGAAAATTAGTCCTAATTAGGAGATAAATCTTTTTCAAAATCTTTATCAAAATATATAAACTGATGTATGCAAGAAGAAAAGCTGATGAGAATGAGAGAGAATAAGAATTTTATGTTTAACGCAAGTAACTAACAAATTGCCCAGACAATATTTCTAGAAGGGCCCACATAGCGGGTCTTGGAGTAACTTAGAACGCCAATTCCTCAGCCAAACAACCTGACAAAATTGAGCTAGTGTTGATTACGCAATGATTTTTGCTCAGAAACTCAGAGATAACATGGAAAGTAAATTTACACCAGAGGTGTGAATCAAACCCATGAACTTTTGTTTTGTAGTAAAATGTCCTACCATTGAAAGACTTTATGATATTTTAAGTCCAAAATAATAAATGGCTGTTGAAAAATAGTGACTAAAATCTGTTTGAAAATTTTTAAGGAAGTAAACATAGACTTTTTATTTAACATGGGGAACCAGAAAATTGCCGAGACAATATTTCCAGATGGGCCCACATGGCGGGTCTTGGACAACTTAGAACGCCCATTTGCGCCTACGAAATTCGCTCAACCAAAAACCCGACCAATTTCAGCTAGCGTTGCATTACGCAATGAGTTTTGCTCAGAAACTCAGAGATAACATGGAAATTTTTTAATTGTTTTTACCTTTAAGCTCATTCAGAGAAACCTAATTGGAACAAATATTCATCTTTTTTCTGAAATTAAAATCTTTGATTGTTGTTTGATTCAATTGATTGAACTTTTAAATGGTTTGAATATTTCGTTTAAATATATAAATCTTAATTTTTTTTGGAATTCAATAAAAAAATTCAATAAATTTGGCAATCAACTATTCAATATTGAATACAGCTAATAAATCAGACAAATAATTATATAATAATTTGGTTGCTTTTGAATTTGTTCTCAAAAGTTTGGTAAAATCATCTTTATTTTTAATGGAAAAGTTTTATAACACCAAATTTAAAAGTTTTTAATCGTGTTCAATATTTCCGCACCTGGTTTACTCACTTGTTGGATTAGCTTTTTCATTTAGAAAAATGCGACCTACTGATTGGAAAAATGCTTTTGCTGCTTTGCCTGTTATTTGTTTTGGTTTTCAGGTGAGATTCCTTTAGAATTATTGTGGCAAAAAGAGTCTTGGTTAATCATTGATGGTCTGGGACTTTTAACTCAAAAATGAAAATAATTAGTATTTTCTGGCCTTTCTCAATAAGCTGCGCTCTGATTATACTTAAATTTAGTTTTTAAAATTATGTTTAGAAATATTATTTCTAAGTTATGCATATCAGATATTTCAATAATTTTACTGAGAACATGGCCTAAAGTATTGTCAGAACATGGTCTAAAATATTGTCAGAACATTGCCTAAAACATTGTCAGAACAGAAGTTAAAGAACTATCATTTGACCCATGTGAGCATCAGCTGAAAATTTTTGTTTGACACCCAAACCCAATTTATGACCAAAAAACGACAAAAATCGTATAGTTTGAATAAAATAAAAATATGTTAAATTTAATTCTAAAATCGACATTTTGAAATTTTCTTCAAATTAATTTTGTTTTTGTTTGAAGTTGTAGGAATATAGAGGATACCTGTAGCGACATATGGAACATCTCAGAATATTTATTTATTGTAAGACATTGCGTTTCAATTCTGTTGAAGTTTTAAAAATATTATGATAAAAATGTTATCATGCTGTAAATTAGCTATTTAAATAAATTTTACAGGGCTTTGCACCCAGTCTTTGCAAAGATCAAATTTTTTTCAGAAAGAAAATTTCTGAAAAGAAATTTAAATTTTGATTCTGCTGAAATAATAAAAAAGTTCTGGTAATCCAATTTTTTTGAGAATTGTGATAAATTCATTACTAATTTGATTTCCGGGAGTTTTTGTTATCTAAAATTCTGCATCTAGGTGTAAGGTCTTAGTTATAGACAATTTATGATTTTAGATCTTTGAAAAAAAAATCTGATTTTGGTACTAGACCTAACTATTTTAGCCCTAAAACCAACATTTAAAAAAAAAAATTTTCAGAATCCATTCATCAACTTTTTTTAAAATTTTGTGTAAATTTAAAGACCGTAGGGGAAATCTTTTGATCTGTATGACCAACCACTACAAATTTTCGTTCCCTGGGTGTCAAATATGGTCAAAAAGAATTTTTAAAGATTTTTCTGAAATTTTTTTTGATGTTTGGAAATATGATCTGTTTTGAAAATATTATCAGTCCCAGTCCACAGGACCCTAACCATGATCATGTTACGCAAGAATTTGTGTGAAGTTAGAGAACCAGAACATCCTCTACTCTGCCAAAAAATTTTAAGAAATTTTTTTCTCTTCTGCTTAAATTTTTATTAGGTGTTTGAAAAAATTATTTATGATTATTTCGATTTTTAGCTATTTTAAAAATTTCATCTACAACCGTCCCCAAGACATAAATATGGTCAGTTTAGGCTTAAATATGCTCAATTTAGGCCTATAAACAACATCTTTGAAATTTCATTGAAATTGGCTCATTGTTAGTTTTTTGTTCCAATGTTACCTGTCTTAATATTTTTTTTTTTCTTTTTGTTTTTTTTTTTACCGTGTTCAAGTAAGATAGTTTTAGGTTTTTGAATATTTAACAAAAATCTGTTAATTACTTATTTTTCTATTTTGCTCAAAGTCAAAGGATCATAGGGTGCTTTTTTTTGACCAAACGGCCACCTATGATAAACTATTTAGAATTTCTGTCAATTTTTAGTTTTTTTCAATTTTTCAATGATTTCCACCATGATAAAAGACCATTTTTAAGATAGGGAAGAATGTAAGAATATGAATTAAGCTTGGAATATATCATTGAAATGCAGGATATGTCAGACACAAGGTGAATAGGCGATGCACATAACAGAAAGCCTTGTAAAATCACAAGTTATTCATCATGCTGTTATAAGAAGTATCCTTCTGGAACTTTTTAAAAAATATGAGATAAATTGCAATAGGAAATGCTACAAGCTTGTGCCAAAAATGTCTACGTTATATAACAGAAGTATTAAGCTCCTATGGGGTGTAAAATTTGATGAAACATTTACGTTAAGACCAAATTTTACAATCAAGGGCACTATGTAATAAAATGGTAAATGAAGGCCAAAAAGGTTTCAAATTATTATCATGGGAAAGAGTCTAGAATGTATTTAAATCAAAATTTTTTTACTTAAACAGCAAAAAAAAAAAAAAAAGAAAGAAAGAAAAAGAGGAAATTACACATCGAAATTATACATAAGTGACACTTTAACTGTAAAAGACTTCTGGATTATTATAATTATAATTATTACAATGATTTTATTTATTTTTTACATTTTTGGGCTTTAACAGTATTTTTCTAATTTCAAGTTTAGCATATGTGCAATGATCAGCAGTTTTCCTAATATATTTCTTTCTTTCAGCTAAAATTTTAACGACTTTGAGTTTATTTGATTTTGTTTGATTTGATTTTTATACAAACTTTTTTTAACGCCAGTGTTTTCAGTTGCTTAATAGGAAAAAATAAGATTCTTCATTTGATTCCCATCTTTTTTCCATAAAGGTATTGACTAAATTTTCCCTTTTAGTGTGTTCAATAATATCTGCTTGAATATCAAGTCGACTTTATAGAAATTAAATAAAATTTTTTTTTTATGCTAGAGCTATGGAATTAAAGTGACAAGTCCGTACTAATTTGGGGTTGCCATTATTTTTGTGATTTTTGTCTACAAAGTCATTTTCACACCATGTGTCAAATGTGACTTTGTGCTAATCTGGTAAAAGTCTAATATATTATGTCCAAGATTGTAGATATGGCCTGTTTCAAAATTAGCAAAAGGTCAGAAAATTGGTTTCCTACTTTTGTGAAGATAATCCACTCACTTTATACACAATTTAAATAGCACATAGTTGTTTGTAACTACAAATGCTAATACTGCCGGAATAGTCATCAGTCAGTATTTGGTAATGGGCTTTGCCATTCTTTCGACAAGAAATCTTCTATTGTGGAAGTAGCTTCAGTGATACGAACAAATATTACTGAGTATTGCAATAACCTACCTGAGTTGAGCTGGCCACCAAAGATGAAGGAGTTGGGGGAAATTGAGGCACCCGATTCTGTGAAACTGTTCTTAACTAGTCTCTTTAGTCAAAAAATGAAAATGTAAAATTGTTTTAAAAGAATTAGGTGATTTAGAATAAAGTGTTACTAAAATGTTTAGCATTCATGCTTAGTGAAGCATGACTGACGAATTCAAATCGGGAAAAGCTTTGGACTGTAGTACTGTGATAAACCAGCTGCTTTGGTAAGAAATTCCGTTGTGGCTGATGGTAAATGTTGCCGCAAATGCTATATAAGTTTCTATAATGTATTCAGAGATAATTGATGTTTATTCAACTTATCATTTCTTAATTAGGATTTTAATACTAAAAAAATGTCATGGTTTTAAAAGACTTAAAGACTTTTAAAGAAGAAATTAGAATTGAAGAGATTGAAGCAGTTCACCTTTGATTCTTCTCATGAAATTGCTGTAAATTGTGGAGCTTATTTGGCAAATTTGTATTGAAGGTATACTTGAGAAAGATACCTATAAAATCTAATTATATTACGACAACAAAAAAAAAATATATATATATATCTATAAAAAATAAATATAAATATAAATATCTATAAAATATGTTTGTTATTTATATACTTTTCAGTTTTTGTTTATCAAAGCAAAAATAGCTTTAAATGATAATCAGGTTTCAACAATTTCATATAAAGCATACGTTTTTAATACTAGAAACATAATAAAAAACTACAGTGTACCTATAAAGGGATTCCTCTATGTATCTTTTTCAGGGGCTTATTTGTTAAATAGATTTTTGCGATTAGATAAAGTTGATGTTGGTGGAAAGCTCATTTGTCAGTCTTTTCTAATGTTTAAAGTCACAATAACATTGTAGGGTCCAGCGAAGTATTGAGGGGCTTATAAATTCACCTATATTTGCCTGCTCAACTTTAAAAATTTTTTAAAGCAACTATTTCAGACTTTGAAGTATGATCAAAAAGTTTACATGTGGTAACGAAACTGTAGTGCATATATTCTGACCAAGTTGATTGTTTGCTTTTATTTTTATATTTTTTACGAAAGTTTTCTATGGGTAAATTAGTCACTAAATGCTTGTTTAACTAGGTGTTAGCTTTAAATTTTAGGTTGTGATATCACAAGAAGTATTTAAGTTTGCCAATCTTTAAAGTTCTATTTATAGTATCTCATGAAATGTTTTTTTAGTGTCATGTTTCTTCAGTAGCAGTGTATGCAGAACTTAAAGGGCGTAGTATGAAAAAATTTTTTAAATGTGCTTGCATTGCTATGTCTGTTTGTACGGTTGCATATGCACTTGCTGGTACGTTTGGCTACAAAACTTTTGGTGCACAAACAAAACCAGACATACTAGAAAATTATCATGATGATGATATTTTAATTGTTGCTGCAAGGTTATCGGTTGTTTTTATACTCATGTCTTCGTTTGCTATTGTATCATTTTGTGCAAGGTAAGTCAATAGTTTTCTCAATACGTTTACATTTAACCCTGTAATAATTTACTGCGTCTTTAGTCCAGTGACCCGCTGGTGACCCTGATTTAAAAGTATTTTTTGAGATGTGTCAATGGAGCCGATATGAAATGTATTTGTATGCACAGGAGATAATATTTTATCAGTGACTGGAAAAAGCATCAAATTTTCTTAATCGGCTCCATAGATAATTAAAGTTTTAAAGATCACAAAAAAGATAAAAAGTATGGTGGGTTGAAAGATTACTGATATAAATTAAATTCTTGATTATGTTTTGGAGTTAGGTGAAAAATGTAGTGTATTGATTACAAATTCCACAAATGTGGAACTATCTTTTTAGGGAAAAAATAAACTATATTTTTAAATACTGGACTCAAGTATATCAAAATATGGTTATTTTAGGCTTAAAATCAACATTTTAAAGATTGCTTGCCAAAAATTCTCACTGTGGGACATGGGCCGAATTTATAGGTCAAAAAAGACAAAAATTATTTCTAGTAAATTAAGGTTGTTGGCAATTTTAAAAATTTTATCGTACCCTGGACCAAAAAAAAGGTAATTTTAGGCCAAAACATAATTTTATCAAAATCCACCCATTATCATTTTATTTTTAGTTGCATGAAATTAAAGTGCCAAAAAAGGCATATTTTATCCTATATGGACACCTGCTGAAAATATTTCTTATCAAGGTCCCAGCCCCAAGATTTGTCAAATTTGGTCTACAAATGCAATTTATGATATTGTTTTGTATTTTTACAATTTTGCAATTTTAAATGTTCGAAAATTATTCTATAGTTAAGCTTTTATCAAAATTTTATGAAGCTATCTGATCACATATATAGGTGAAATAAATATGTTTTGTTATTTAAGAATTATTTGTCATATAAAACTCGTGCCATCACATTTTAAAACAATTAATCTATCAGTAGACACCCTTTTGCAGTTCTTGTTATGAGAGGCTGGCGATTTCCTGCACACGCCTGCATTCATTTATGTGGGCTAAAAATCGCTCAAAAAATAAAAATAAAAATTAATTGCAGATTAATAAAAACAACAAAATACAGCCACAAATAAAATGACACAAGATTATTTATTGATTGAATTATTTGCAAATTTAAAAATATCAATACTTACAAGATCAACTTAAATATTTCAAAACAACAAGAATAAATTGTAAGCAGTACCTGTTTAATCGCAGTATAAAATACATAAAATATATAAATCCTTATTTTGTCTACAATTTACTTTTTTCCTTAGCAACTACAAAGTAGTCACTTCAATTTAACCTAAATCATCAGTTATTCATGACCTACATTAAAACCACAAAAACTTCATTATAATCACCTTGTTATTCTTTTATAATATCAAGCTGGCACATATTGTCAGAGTGTCTTAACCGCTTGGCCAAACAACCATTATCTCTACTCGATAATTATATATAAAATTTTTAAAAAATACAGTAACCATTAAAAAAATTATTAATCATTTTGAAAATAAAAAAATTTAACTTGACGTTGTGGTTTTTAAACATTGCGATTCTCAGAAAGCATGTCACTTATACCTTAATATGTTTGCTAAGCGGGATTAATAGCAATTTAAAATTTGATGTTATTTTACGATTGCAAATGTGAGATTTAAAAAAAAAATTGACTTAATTTTGAATTAAAAATTGACTTAATGAGATTAAAATTAAAATTAATCATTAATGATTAAAATTAATGATTAAGATTAATGAGATTAAACTACTTAAACTTACACGCCTTACGTTTTTTATTTTTTTTTTCATTTTAGTTGATCTTTTAATTAGGTTTTAAACACATGGACAGTATATAAATGTATTTTCTCTCATCCGTAGGTTTCTTTTAAATTATATTGTTGTTTGATTGTCTTTCTTTCCATTGCCTGTATTTTATTTAAATTTACCACTCATTTCTTGGAAGTATGATTTACTCTCTTCCACTGTATGTATTTTAAAATTTATTCTCTCAGTCCAGCCATGGTGGGCTGTACTGGGAAGAGGTTAGGGAAGGAAAGTGGTGAAGATGAAGGGGATAAGGAGAAAGGGTGTGGGGAATGAAAGGGAAAGTGAAAAGGGGAGGAGGTGAGGGAGAAGGAGCGCAGATAGCCGCGCAATGCCCTCTACGTGGGCTCAATAAAGCCCACCTATGCATAAGGCCTGCGTTTGTCTATACTGGAGTGAGAGTGGTATTGAGAGCATGGTTAAGTAGTTCTGAGATTAGTGATTATGATTTATGTCAATGTTTGTTTATTATAGAACCGTGATAGATGGTATTTTTTTATCAATATTTTGCTCTGAGAAAACTGATGAGCAAATAGAATCAAGAGAGCTGTGTCGTAGGCTAATTGAAACTTTTGCATGGTTTTTTATCATAATATTGCTTGCAACGGTTGTTCCTGATATTGGTGTTGCCATTGCATTAATTGGTGGAGTTGCTTCTCTTTTCATATTTATTTTTCCAGGTAAGTAAATTTTAAATTTTTTACCAAGCTCACTCGGTTAGGGGCTGGTTATTAGCTTTGGTTTGAAAGTCTCCTATTTGGTGGTCCCATGATAAAATAACCTGGTTCTTATCTTACCTTCATTAAATTTGTGTTAGAAAAGGCATTCAGCTGTAAAAAGCTCCAAAATTACATCTAACTTTTAGACCTTCTGCCTCACATGTGAGTATGTTAAGTTTTTCTTGAAGTATTTTCATCCCAGAAATTATACATTGTAGCTACTGTGAAATTCAAATTAAATACCATCAATATTTATGGTTTTGGAAGTATTTTAAAAATATAAAATATAAAAATTATTTTGAGGTCTTTTTGTGTTGTAGAATACATTACTGTAGTACAATTGAGTTTATATATTTATGCCTTTTCAGTTATAATTATGCCTTATTCTCACAAATGGTAGACAGTTGTTTTGAAGGAACGTGCTCAATGTATATTACCTCTGATTAATAAGTATAATTGATTGTAATTGCAGTGAAGCATACAAAATTCTTCAGATGTGATAGATGTCGTTTATAATGTCTTCAGATTCTACGGTTTCATTAGTTCCTTTAACCCTATTAGCTATGGGCTTTTTTGGCCCATGTAGACATGTGGTGGGGGTGGACTTCTGCCCCTAGAGATCTCTGGAACTACTAATGCTATGAAGATGAAACTTTGCACACATATAGCCCAACCTTCCCTGAATAGAAATATGTAAAAAAATCATGTGACTGGCCATATGATCCACCTATGATGTCATCAATGCGGTTGCATTGATGCCATCATAGGAAAAACTTAATGTTTCAATGTTTTTTGCTAGAAATATTAGTTTTTATCTATAAATAAATACAATAACATGCACATGGATGTTCTACAGCCAGTTTTTGATATTTCAAATAGTATTACCAAAATTTCAAAATTGTAGCACCTCAGACGTTGGGTGAATATAAACTTGATTATAAATTTTTTTGAAATTTTTCACTTTTCAAACTTGACAAAAGCACTTCAACAAATAAACGAACAGAGTAAATACACATTTAAGTTTCCCACTAATAGTACTGATTGGTCTATGGCTAGCTAGAGCATTTGTTACAAGTTAGTAGAATTTAAATACGATCAGAAAATTACCTAAACTTATAACTTTTTGGTCAGTAAATTCTAATTTTCTGGTCTTTATTTTTAGCATTTGACAAAGCCAACGACATTAAAAAATTGGATTAAAACTTTTTATCAATACTTAATGCCTAACATACATAACAACTACATTTACATAATCTCTTGTGTAAAAAAAATTTTTTTTACCTCCTATCAAGAAATGTGTTACCCCCTGTAAATTTGAAAAATTAACAGAGAAAGTTTTAAAATGGTTATGCTTGATTGAAAAGGCCACAGGCACTTTTCATCCTTCCCCTGCTCTAATAGGGTTAAAAATAAACTAAATTTTGTTGATTTGCGTTTTATCAAGGTCTTTCGCAAAATATAACATTTACTCCAGTCACCTAAAAAATTAAATTCCTACAAATTTAGTTGCTTTAAAGTATCTAAAACTCCAATTTAGGTAATAGAACTTCTTTAAACTAAGTTGTGACATGAGTAAATGCACCTGATAAAATAACTGCAAAAGTTAGCCTATAGAAAGCTCTAGCGACTCAGCTTGTCTCAGTAGCGCGTTAGTAAAAAATTTTGGGGTTCTGTTTTCATCAATATTTTATGTTGGCAATATTTAGTTTTTGTTTTTTTGTTAAAAAAATATTCTAGTTTTATTCAAAGCAGATCGGTTTTTTATTGTTTTTATTTATTTGATTTTCATTGTCCAAATAAACCCAATGAATTATACAATGGTAGGTTGTTTGATTGTGCCTGTCTATTTTTATGAAAACATTGTCTATCCTCTGTTTCTCTCTTAGAGTCAAATAGCATTTCAGCGCGATTCAAATGCAGCATAAAATCATCTTGAAAGCATAAAAAAGCATTTAAAAAAATTGTTAAGGCTGGGAGTCCTTTAATTTAAACATTGACTAAATATTACCATTTTAGTTTTTAAAATTTTTCATATATGATAATATATGATTTTGAGTTTGTAACAAATAATGTAAAATGTAATGTGATTTGTTTGTCGTATTAAAGAAGTGATTAATGGCAAATCCATTTCTTTAATAACTATTTTAATAATTATTTTAAACTTTTAAATAACTATTTATAACTTCTTTAGTAGCTATTCAGAATTACATAATTAGTTTTGCACTACCCTTAAGGCAACCCAAAAAGACACTCAATACATGAAGTTTATCTTTAGATCATTTTGAAAATTATTTTTCGTATCGTTGATCTATAAATTTCTTTGTGGTTTTACTAACCTAATGTTAAGTTATGACATTCATATTCATTATGATTTAGGTTTATGCTTACTACAGACTGTTGATTTAAAAAAGCCATTCTTAGAACGTAAAGATATTGTAATCATCATAATTTGTGGTGTGTACTTATTAGTTGGAGCATTTATCTTTGGTGAAGTCACAACGTTAGCACTACAAAACGATATAACAGGAAGACAGCTGCAATAGCCTTTGAAAATTAAATGAAAAGCAGGGTGTTAGCTTTTTGGTAAAAACAATTTTTTTAATCAGTCACAATGTGTTCTCATTAGGCTTTTAGGATTGATTATAAGACTTCACTCTCCGATAAGCCCCAATTCGATTAAATTCCTTACTCTAAACACATTCTGATGAATAAACCCCAGGGACTTTTTTTGATCGTTTGCAATATACGCTAATTTTGTTATTAATTTAAATTTTTAAATACCATTTACTTCCAAAATAATTTTGATGCCATTGTGCCTGTGTTGTGAGTTGCATCGCTATTTTAAACTTTGCTTTTCTTGCATCCGATAATTTTATATTTGGTAGGCGTAACTTTAAATATTAATCTTTGTTTTATTCAGTTTAAGAATTCTACCTAGTTTTTGATAAATATTCATAGTTTTCTTCTCTGGAAAGTAAAGCTTTTTTTCAAAATAATAATGCTACATACTAGTCATAGATTTATCTTAATTCATATTTTATTAAAACTTTTCTGGTACTATTCTATGAAATTCAATACACAAACACAAATTCCGAAATTTTACTTATAAAACTGCAATTTCAGTCTTTACTTTGATTTTGCCACCCATGTGTTTGTTGTCCATGTTATATCTATTTACTCTCATTTTGCTACCCAAGTCTCAGTTATGTTATATTTCTATTCTATTTTCTTTTCTATTTCCTTCCTTCTCTTTAAACCTGCTTCCTTTGTCTAACGGAAAGTTTTCCAGCTAGTCGTTTGCGTTTATGTGAAACCCGTGTTTTTTCCTTACGATTTAACCAATAATAATGAAATTGACATTTTATAAAATGAAGTTTGATTTATTATAAATCAATCAAATCAAGTCATAAAAAATATATATCATATTGACTAGGTTCTAAACTTAAAAGTGGCTTTTATTTTAAGCATTAATTAATTAAAATTAATTAACCATAGAAAACTTTAAAAAGATTATTTTCCAAAATTCATCATCAGATTTTTTATTTTGATTTAGTAAAAGTTGTATTTTTTAATCATTCCATCAGCCCTCTTAATTACCCAAAGATTTCCGTTGTTATTCCTGGGGCTTTTCCATACAATACAATATATAATAACCTACTCGTTTTGTACATAACTCATTCTAAGAATCCAACTGATACCGCCACTGTCACCACCATTATCAAAATACATTAAGAAAAAATAAAAAGTAAATGTTATATACATTTGTTATTTTTAAAATATTGTATGTCAATATGATGATTTTCAATATAAATTCCTGAAGCTAAAAAAGGATAGTTAGCAAAGAAAAAAGAATAAGGTAGCATTAAAGATTAAAGTTTTATTATAATGAAATCATGTCTGTTCAATGAGGGGTTATTCCACCAAATATGGAGAGCCTCTATGATTATATGTGTGTATATATATTGATGAAATATGAATAATATTTCAGGTCTTACGAGAGTCGCCAATGATCGATACATTCAGCTTCTCAATAGCAAAGGTTCAATTCTATTTTGCTTCTTTTCTGCTTTCTTTTCTTTGACATCGTTAATAACTTTGTTACTGCAGAATGTCTATACTTTCTCTACCATGAGTTCGTGAATGGCTTGAGTGGGATTCAACCGATTTTTGCCTATTTTCTCATCGTTCGTATGATCCTGGATTTCTGTCCAGATTTTTATATTTTTTACTTGTCCAGGATTAGGATCTTCAGGTGCTACTAATGTACTCCATGAAAGTCTTTCTATTATCAAAGAACATACAATATA
>JAUZNK010024357.1:0-20032 GCA_035046665.1 Euphysa ruthae | reverse complement strand
CATGACATGTTGTTTTAATTTTTCTATTATTTATTATAATGACTGAGTTGAAAAATACTAATATTTTTAAAATTATTCTATCACTCTTGTTTGATTAAGCTTTTCCGTGTAAGTGGGTGGATTCCCTGCTTTCAGCTCATCATGGAAAGGTAACAACATGAAAAGCAAATGATGTACATGTGCATTAGGATTTTTATACTGATTAGGAACATAATAATGTAAGGTATGGTTTTTGGATAAGAACATTTCACATTTTCATTACTTAAGACATCATGAGTTAGTTCCTCAGGTTGACAATCATTAACCGTACATGCTATAAATAATAATAATGGCTTAGAAAATTAGCATAGCAAAAACTATGTAGAATTCTTTGCCTTCCTCTGGCATATGACTGGTTAGATCTAATTAGCGTTCTAACATATTACTCTTGAAAATATTCAAGGAGTCTTCAGGAAGCTCTTGAACCTCTTATTCACTAAGAGATATTCTAAACCTTTTTTCTGGTAAGTTATTATTTACCAAATGTAACTGAAGGACTAACTTTGCGCAGCTATAGTTCTGGCATTACTCGATATACTGCTTCTTGAATGTCACGCTCCCTTTTACTGGTATATGCATTTGCGATCAATTGCAATTTTTCATAATTCTCCAAAGACTTTTCAAATGCTTCTTTGATTGCTTCACTCATAACCTGAGTGCATTCATCTTCAGTTTTTAATAAATAAGCACACAGGTATGTTATTGCTTTTTAGTAATTAAAACTGACTGAAAATCTATATTTATTTACCATCATTTGAGATTGATAATGCTGAAGCATAATCTGTTTCTGATATTTCTAACTTGTTTGTATAGGTTCGTTTTCTTTATAGTCTTCCTTTCATAATCAAAATAATTGATTTTTACAGGATTTAATGTTGAACCAAAATATTCGTTTACTTTCATGTTTAAAAAAAACCTAAAAATGAGCGAAAATCGCAAAGAAAATCAGAAAGGCTTTTTAATTAGCTGCATAAGGTTATAAGATCAAGTATCAAGTAAGAGCATAACTGGCATTTTTACAGACAACCTGCCATTGTTATTAACTTAATCAAACACCACATCAAAATATTAATCTGCATTATAATTCGATCAACTTGTTACATTTTAATAAAGGCTTAACGTTTTGGTAAAAATTTCTCTGAACATGTTTGGTGTGTTATCTCTATCAGGAGTTGAGTGAATAATCTGTAGTTGTTTTCATAATAGCAGAATAAATGCAGCTTTAAAATTAAAAATAATAATTTTAATAGTAATAAAAAAATATTCCTTCCTTTTTTCTCCGTTTGTATAAAATTTTTTAACTTTATTATCCAGCTAATAGGCTATAATATAGGCCGAAATCATGTGACCGTTATTGCTATGCGTTGAAATTTTTGTTAGTAATAAAGAGATTTTCAATACTTAGCGAATATATTCAACCATTGTTTGTTTTGTTGGCTTACACTCGAGCCTTAATCTGCATTTAGAAATTCAAAATCGTGGTTGTGTACTTCAGGCACGCAGTTTGAGCTTTTAAGATTTTGACGTTGCAAGAAAATTACCCATGGGTTGTTTAAAAGTTATGAATTCTTCCAACCTAAAGTTAGACAGTTACTGTAACAAAAATTATGATAAAAATTGTGTTTGTAATCGGAATCAAGTAGTATTTATCCAATGTGGTCCACAACAAAATTTTCTGATGGGATGTTTATTTTGTGTGTTCGTAATATTTTAATTGTGGAGACAGTTTTAATCTTTTAAAAGCTTTCATAAGAGATATTTACAAATAAAAAATATCTTTTGTTGCATAGGAGGAGTGGCCAATGCATCATTATATTGTTTGCAAAATTTTAGAGATGTATTCTTGCAAAATTAAACGAATTGTTAATTCTTACTATATAGTTTTATTGAGTTATCCTTCAAAATTGGATTAGTTTTAATTTGTATTTGATATCCGTTATGGAATGCGTATCAATGGGGTTGGGTATTTAAATGGCGTATTTTATGGATAGATAAGGATTTTTAGAACATAGTCAAATTTAATAAGATTTAGTTTTTGCAATAGGATAATGCCTCCTTAGCATATCATCTTTTAACAAAGTTTTATTTATTATTTTTTCAATAAACGCCCTCTCTCGAATAATCTTCCCTTACGCAGGAAAATGTCAGTCAATAAAGAAAATGCATTACTAATATAAATGTTTTTCGTCTTTCAAAGTTATCAATTTTTAGTATATAAATTTAACCATGAGCATTTTTTTTTTTTTAATAAGTAAGTGCTTTGTAAGCAACTAGTGCTACAAAACAGAGTTTTATTTCTTGATTTAATATAAAAGCAATCTGATAAAAAAAGTCTGATAAATCGGTTTCATTTCATTTTTCAAGATTTCAATTTATAGATTTTCATCTAAACCCTTCAAAAAATGATGATACATAGAGATATCAGAAGCTTATATATTTCTGGGGCAGAATTCCGACCCCGATACCGAAATACCAGTTACAATCAGCAATTAGGGGCAACATCTATTTCTTATTTATGCAATGGTTAGCTGTCTCTAAAGTACAGAAAAAAGAGGTCAAATTGCCTGTAAATGTTATTATAACGTGAAAACAACAAATTTTGGTATGAATTCTTTTGCAAATATGCATATATGATTATATTCGAACTTGCAGAGTAAAATCCCCAATCTAAGGAGAAATTTGCTGTAAAGCTATTATGTCGCAAAATCTACTACATGTCACAAACGCTACAATATATCGCAAACGCTACTATATGCTGCAAACGCCACTATATGTCGCAAACGCCATTATGTGTTGTAAACGCCACTATACGCCGCAATTTTTTCCCTTGGAAAATGAATAATACAGAAAATCAATAAAGTTATTTAAACTATAAACACTTCAATCATCAAAAAATCGAAAACATGTCAAACGGCCATTAACTTTCGTCAGGAAAATAGATTATTATCTTAAAAAAACGTAAAAAAAAAAAAAAAATAATAAGTGTATAATTTTGCTACATGTAATGGCGTTTGAGATATACAGTAGCATTTGCGACATTAAGTTTATTTTGAGCACAAAATCTTTTTTCATTTATATCAAAAAAGTCGAAATCGCACAACGTGTTTCCAACAGTTTTTATTTTTAACGTGGATCAACAAAATTTTTCGAACAAATATATTACAGAAGGCCCCACGTGTTTAGTTCTGATGTAATTAGAGCACCCATTTGAGCTTACGATAAAGAAAATTGTTGTTTCCGAGGTGGGATCGAACCCGCAGCTCTAGGATCTGGAGATTAATACCTTATCCGCTCGGCCAGACAACCATAGAACTCAATAAAAATTAAAAATATTGCTTATAAAAATTATGTTTGGTATTCTTAAGTTCTCACCACATCTTTCACTGAACAAAAATGGCGAACTTTGGATCTGAAAAATGTAAACAAATTTGCTCTTTTATTAGGGATGCCAAGCCTTATTTAAAACAATGACTCATAGCAAATTTTTGGATATCAAATGAAAGATTGCATTACAGTGCTAAATCGATTAATAATCTTATGTGTTTCTGTTTATTTTTTAAATTTTAAGTAGGGATGCCAAGCTTTTTTCAAGACAATGACTCATAACAAAGTTTTGGATATCTAATGAAAGATTATATTATGTGATTTCCAAAATGGTATCATTTGTTTTAATATCAACTACGGTCATGATTGTTGGAAATCTTAAATTTCATAAATTTTCCTGTCAATCTCTTAACCTATTTGGCATGAAAGCGGGGACAAAGTAGAGGTAAAATTTGCCGTATCGTACTGTAACTCAACCAAAAAAAAACAAAATAACCTAACATCAAAAAGGTTGCCAAAATAATTTAAAATTTTCAAATTCAAAATATGAAAGCTCTCTTCAAATTAGTATAAAAATGTAAAACAACAAATGTAAAAAATTCTACCGTATATTTAAAAAGTCCACACTTATCACCCCCATTCTGAAAAAATATTCACTATGTGTTAATGCGGAGCTCTTTGATGACACCAAATGCAATAAAATAAAAAGCATAATGTTACTTTACCAGATAGTTATCTCTGCACCCTGTTACGAATTTGTAAAAACTAAAATAAATTAAATTTTTCTATAATTAAAATTTACAAAACAGCTCTATGGACATGTTACAATTAATGCGCCATGTTCGTAAGATAAATCATCTCTTGCCACCACGCTATCATGAATTAAGAAAGAAGAATTAGATGGATTCCAACCATCATACTTCTCCGCTTCGGCTTTAAAAAAATTAATCAAACCCTTTGATTTGCGCAAAAACTGTTCCCAATTGCAAATTTTTTTTACAGCGGAATATTTCAGGAGTGCGGACCTTGTGATTGGCACTTTTATGAAAGGTTAAAATCATATTTTTGTTTTACATGGATATTTCTGAATCGAATTATCTTAAATTTTGTGAAAAACATCCTTCAATTTTTTTACATCGGGTGGTAACTCAATAAATAATAATTTTAAAAGTGTTGAGCGAGGAAATAAACATCACAACAAATTTCCATGATACAAAGTTGAAATAGCTTGAAATACAAGATATACGCGTAAAAGCTTGAAATACGCGTACAAGCTTGAAATAGCTGAGATTCTTTGGTAGTTTTGCAGTTAAGCTACCCCCGCATTTCATTTTAACTGACTTATCATCATTTGGATTTCCGTCTTTTTGATCCTTACCCTAATAGACTGAGTCACGGCTGCATATTTTGACTCCACCGACTGCGTCTAACTGCCTATAGACTATATCCGATTATAATATAATCATTTCTATTGAAAATAAAGCCTTTTGTAGTTATGAATATTATCTTATAAAACAGAATTGACTAGCCCAATATTTTTTCACTCTGTCATTAAAAATATTTATCATACGATGATATCGGGCCAGTGACAACATTAGCGTTATTTCACTTGATTTTGCAGTACCAAGCTTGATAATTATATTTTATAACCATAGTTTTAGAATTTTTTAAATAGAAGTCAAATATGTGTTCCCAGTCTTTCAAGAGAATTCAGAAGTTTTCCCTAGCGCTCTCAAATCTGGGTCAAATTTTGCATATAAACCAGTTGAAAAAAGAATTTATGCAAAAATTTTTTATTTTCTTGAGAAATATATAATTTCAATATGTGTAACAATTCTGCTAAGGAAGGTTGCGAGATATTTGCAAAGAGATTACCAGATATTTACAAAGAGGTTACGAGATAGTTACAAAGAGGTTACGAGATTGTTGCAAAGAGGTTAAGAGACTAGGTTAAGGGCTAGTTTATAATACTGCCTTCATTTAGAACATCTGAAGTATTGTTAATGCAGACAAAATGAAGGGTATTCTCCATGAAATACTGTAATAAATAAATTAAACCTCAGCTTTGTTGCTATGCAAACAAACTTTTTCAAGCATAAACAAAACAAATTTTTAAACGACTGCGTTTCTATTTAATCCTTATGTTTGTAAATTTTCAAAGGTTATTTGTTTCGTAATCCTTCATAATCCTGTTTTACAGAAAAAAAGTTTAGAAAAAACTTAAATTCAAGGAATTACCCAGAAACAATGATCTAGTTTTGTTAGCAATGGCTATGTTGTCTTCTGTTATTCTACTTGCAATGATTTCACCGAATTGTTTACGAAGTAAACATGGCTGTTGTTGGGATGATTTGACAAGCAAAACAGACTTGGAGGGAACAAATTGCCCTATTTGCAAGGACGATTATAAATATGTATGTATACGATTCCAAGCAGATTGCACCAGCAAACTTGTAGCTGGTGATTTTATGCAAAGATTTTGCAAGAAACGCTGTAAATTGTGTGAAGGGGCGTGCAAGGATGTTTTAAAGTTTAGCTGCCAGCATTGGAGAGACACTTTTAATTGGTGCAAACATAAACCTTTTTTTATGAATCAATATTGCTAAGAGACTTGTGGATTTTGCTGATGGTATCAAGATAATATTTGAGACATATATATATATATATATATATTTGATATATATATATATATATAAATATATTATATATACAGTTCTTAATGATTTTCTAGCGATATCTTTATAAAGATAGGGATATATATCTAACTAACGTAAAGATGTCTATGTATTTTGAATGAGTAAAGCTGAAATTCTAAGAAATTATCTAAAGAAGTCGAAAGAAAGACCCACAGTGAAAAAAGTTTCAAATTAGCTAATTTATAGTATAAAATAGGATTGTATATATGAGTGCTCAATTGTGCATTAGGCGACAGGAGGCAAATAAATATAAATGTTACATATGTTTTTATTATAAATGATTGATAACAAGTAAATAATAATGATTTTAATTTTCAAAACAACTTGGGAAAGACATAGCCATGATGGTGGTCTTGAGGTGGTTAATATCAAAGTCAAGTTGGTAAAGTTTAAATTTTAGTATCAGTAAAAAAAAAAAAAAAAAAAAATTGGGAATTGCTTTTAAAAAGTTCGACATTTCAAGCCCAAGAGTTAAATTAGATCCGTTTAGTTTTTTTTTTTAATTGAATATCTTGTAACTTTATGTAAATATGAATAGAAATTATTTAACTTATAGTATATATATATATATGTATTTTTTTTATTTCATTGTAAAAGTTATGCGATTGTCAATAGTAAATCCAGATTTTTATTTTGGTCCCATAACTTTAGTGGTGTTCACGGGAAAACAGCAAAGTTTTTTTTTATTGCTAATATAGTCACATCAATGGCATTTTCGCAAATGTGATATCTATTATAAAAATATAACGTTTCATGAGATTTGTCCAGATATAGCAGGGGTTCTTAAACCTTTTTTTAGCGCGGACCCCTGATTTTTTTTTTTGGGTTTGCGTGGACCCCCTTTGTGACCTAGTCTGAGAAAATTTTTTGAGCTGCATTAATTGGACATAACGCAATAAAATTAAAATGGATTGGTAACAATATGTTTGTTTTTTTAAATTTAAGGAAGAGCGAATGCAATTTGTTTCTCAATATCTTCGATTTAATCTCACTAATGTGATGGATGCTGCTTTTCTTCTACAAGAACTTGAAATAGTGGCTTCGTCTTTGATAGAGCAACGCGCATGCCATCCTTTGCATCCAACCGGTTTCGACTCTTTGTTTTAATAGTAACTAAGGATGAAAATCCAGACTCACATAAATATGTAATCGCAAAAGGGGCTACAGCAGCCATAGATTCCAGTTCAACGAGCAAAGAATAACGTATTCATGTTGTACTTTTAAGATCCTCTGCGCCTAAGCAGTAACTTCTGAAAGAGTTTTGAAATGCTTTCAAATCACTGCACATATCTGTGTGCAGTAAAGATGGTAGAGCATTGCAAACTGTAGTTCCATTCTGAAGCATCAACTCTTCCAACATTGAGAAATTGGAATAGTTGTTAGTCTCCAATCTCCTTTTCCACAGAGATAACTTGCTCTGAAAATCTTTAAGTTTTTGAGAAACGTCCATAATTGTAATGCCAGGACCTTGAATAGAGCGATTTCCCTCATTGATATGAGTAAAAACATCTGCCAGGTAAGCTAACCCTTGAATAAACTCTTCACTATCAAACTGCTTTGAAAGTTCAATTTTTTTCTCTTAGAAAAAAAAGAAACTTACATTCGAAGTTCAAATAAGCGCTTCAAAACTTATCCCTTTGACAGCCAGCGAACTTCTGTATGACCACGGACCCCAGTTTAAGAACCCCTAGGATATAGAGAATGAAAAACAACAAAGCGAACCATTTCTTGAAGTTTTTGTGTTCATCACAAAAAAAATGTTAGTTGTTTGAAAGAAATTTTCAAAAGCATATTCTTATTAGTAAGGAAGATTTGATACAAGAAAAAAAGGTAAGGAATAAAATTTTCCTCAAATTAAAACTGGAAGGAAAAGACAAACTTGAAAGTAGGGATTACCCTAGTTACACAATTTATGCAAAAAAAAAAAAAAATTTCTTCTCTCTCACATGCTTGAATTTACCCTATTATTTTCACTCATGGATTCCCCTTTCTTTCCCATGCATATAATACCTACATTCCATTATCGTAAATATTTATTTACGTTAACAATTTATATGTTTTATTATTGTAAACAAACACTTTTAAACCATAGTTACCTAATAAATATATTGAAATTAAATAAACTAAAATTTTCTGTATGTAACTGTAAAACTTGATTATTTTTGTAAGAGCTCTCGTATTTATTAATTTTAATTCATTAGCTCTTAACTGTTAAAATAACTTTTTTGCGAACCAGAATTTTACAGTTTTACCAATTTGAAATAAATCTTACTCATTTGTACGGTTATTAAAAAAAAAAATAGTTTTCAATCTTTGCCTTGTTTACCCAGATTTTTGGGAAAGTAATAATTTTCAAAAGAACATCAAAATGTCAATTTATTTGCAATTTTAAACACCAAACTTCATGCATATAACTTATATTATGCCAAAAATTGATGAACGTTTATTGAAATCTAGCATTAATAAGAGAATACCTCCAATGCGTATTCACTCACGCAACAAAAATGTAAACAACGTTATTCAGCTGAAGTTTTGCTTAAACCAAGTTTTCTCTGAATTTTATTTTCTAGGCTTAGTGGGCAATATTATTGATTCATAATCCATAGAAACAACTTCGTGGAATTTGTTTTTGGATCACTTCTTTGTAGCAATATCTTAGTAACTTTGTTTTATTACTTTCGATTGAAATTGACATGACAGGAAAAGGTTGTTAAATATACCTAACGTTCTAACACACCTAAGATATTTCATCTTGCCACCCCAGTAGATGCAAGCAAAAAAAAATTGACATAACGTTTCAATATATATATGTATATTTTTAACATTATTTTTTGGTGAATCGTCTATAAAGTGAAAAATCTCTTTTTAAAATGTATCAAGAAACTAGATATCTACCTATTCATTACTCAGATATCTTATACCGGTATAACAAAGAGGGATTCCTGATTTCAAATATAACTCACTTCGAAAACGATTAAACTGATGTGCATATAACTCATGATTATCATCTTGACTTTGAAAATTTTATTTAATTGATAAATAGCGTTTGGTGCGTTACTGTTACTGCTCTTTAGGTCGTAATTCATTCTTGTGAAACATTTCGATAATTTCCAACGTAACTATGATTTCAGATGGGATTCATCTTGAAATTTCAAATTTCTGTTGAAGGTAATTTCATATTCTGACAATTTTTCTTTTTAGTTCAGTCAGCAGTGTGGCAGCGATAAAATATTTTTGAAAAAATGAATTTGACAATGACTAAAAAGAATGTCACATTTTGCCTGCACATCTTTTGAACATGAATTTCGTGAATGAGTTGTATATTATACCAGGGACTATAGTTTTGGTGGCCGTCAACTTTCATATCAACCTGCTAAACTCGTCAGAATTTTAGATGTAATCTTCGTTAAATAAACTATAAACACTGATATCTTTTTTCGCCTAATTTCTCATAAATAGTCAAATACATCTATAATATACATTGGTGATATTACAACTAAACCAATAAGAAATAAAGGATTTATTACGTGATACCCCCAGAATGCACATAGCCAAACAACCCACCGAAAAACCGCTGCTGCTGTTAAAAGTAAGAAAAAAGTCATGCTTTCTGGGATTGTTTTTCATGGAGCTTTTTAATCGAGAAGATATGCCTAATAATTTTAAGTTTTTTAATTAACAATATGAAATATTTCGAAAATTAAGATAACCCTGAAAATTTTTTTATTTTAATTAAAAAATTGATTCTTTCTGTCTCAGTCACACTACGTCGATTTTCAGGATAAATTTCATATATTTTTAACTATAATTAGATATTGATATTTGTATAACTTTTAAGCCAATAAAATAAAACTTGAGTTTTGCACTCGAGATATTGCAAAACCGATCGAAATATCAACTTCACCTTATGGGTTAAATTTTCCCGCTTTTTTTCATGTTCGTAATAATAAATTCACGCAAAAATTTAAATAAAATTCCTTAATTCAAGCAAGACTCTACAGAATTTATTAATCTTTGCAACTGTTGAACTCAGGAAGGACTATTGAGTTTAGGTCTCAAATCAAATTCCAATCAAGTTATTTATCTAGATAAGATGTTATGAACGTATGTATTTGTCAACAAGTCAAAATTAGAGTAAAATTTCAAATCTTGGTATTTTCAGTGCTTTTTGCAATTTCATCATCACAAAAAAAAAAAAAAAAAAACTGCAAAATCGAAGCTCTCAACTGTTTAAGTTTATTAGTCTCCTAAAAAAGAGCTAATTCTTAGAAATCTTTCAAAACAAGTTTGCACTTAATCGTCAGGAAAAATATAGATTCTAATCCAATCAAAAATTTAATTGGTTTCTTATAAATAAACAAATAAATAATAAAACAAGAATCAATGAAAATAATGCCTAATTTAATTAAAAACTATTTTCGTAAAAATGCTAGATAAATATAAAAATAAATACTTAAACCATTGTTGAAATTATTATCAAATAAAATATTCCATTTAAGATCTATCAAAAAGTTTACTTTTTTTTTTAAACTGAAGATAATTTTTGAAACTGGATACAAGTTTGGTAGTTTTATAAAAGGTTTTTTCGATTTCTATTATATTCTAGTTTATCTGGCATAATCCAGCAATAAATCTGCAGGAAGTTTCTCTGTTAATCTACCATCTTCCATTTCGAATATTCTATCGCAGTGGGATATCGTGTCTAACCTTGAAAAAGAAAAGAAAAGAGTCTCAAATATACGTACACAGTATAAATTTGCTATACATAAATATAATACAGTCAAAGAAAAAATACTTTGCTACCAACAATCCAAACAGCAATACGACTAGGAACGACTATAATGTCGGATCGTTGGAAAGAATATGGTTGAATAGCAGCAATGCAAGGTTTGGGGTTTACCCACTTGACAGTTAACCACAGTCTTAATTTCGTCAATCCATTTGATTTGTGTGTGTGTGTGTGTGGTTGGGGGGATCGTAAGGGGGTGGCAATAACCGACAAGTAATAATTTATGAGTTTCTTTTTCTTTTAGACCCTTGTTTTTTCAATCAACTTTTTCCAGAAACACGAAAACTGTATTTTTAAAATATATATTGGCGCTATTGCAGAATGTTAATCTATCTATTAAGGCAATTTATTTTCAATAAATTTTTTTTGGTCATAACTTATGGAAATCATTAACCCCTGTCCTGGAAACTGTTTTCTAGTAGTTTATGTAAATCATCAAGCACCATAATTTTTGTCAGCTGACATCACATATTTGGATCTGTTATTATCTGTTAAGCACCATGATTGGCTAAAAAGTTAAACTTTGAATAAATTGCATAACTATTTTCAAGTGAATTTAGGACAATTTTGTTCACCAATTGTCCAAAAGTTTTTTTCAGCCGAGCAAATCTGCATTTTTCTTATAATATGACACCGGATAAGAATATACAGCTTCAGAACAAGCAGGTTTATAGATAGCAAAGTTAATTATAATGAGAAAAAAACTGTCGCAAACAACGGTTTTGCACTTAGTGTTAGCTATATTTGATTTGCACCCTCAATGCGCTCATCATTATTACTTTTGTAAATGAATGCGTCTCTCTCTCTCTCTTCTTGATAGCTCCATACACATACAAAACCATACAAACCTAATAATGCTACTCTTAATTAATTAAACGCAATCATTCCTTACTAATTAAATAATTCCAGTTTAAAAACCACAAAAATTATATTTATGAAAGCAAATTGATATGATTGATATTGGAGAACTAACTGGAGATTATCCAAATCTTCATATCTTTTACGTTACATGCTTGCAAGTGATGAAACATTCTGATATACAAGCAAGCCCATTATTTGATAATATTGTGATAATAATGGTGGCCCATTATTATCACAATGAAAAAAAGGAAAAAAAATATTTGTAAAAAAAAACTTGAACTGTTCTGTAAATTATACTTTGACAGATAGAATTATAAACAAGCATGGTAGATGTAGCATGGAAAACGGATGTAGCCCTGGAAAGACCTCTTCAAAAGTATGTCGCCAAGAATCTAAAACGCTCGAAAGTTCTAAATTTTGTTTAAAAAAAATTTCCTCAGTATCTTTGGAGATTGCCAACGTTGGATCGTAGATTCAGACATTTCAACATCAAATCGACATCATAGTTGTTCCTAGATAGCCTGTATGTTGTTTGGGATCCAGATGGTGTTGAGTCCAGAAATATTATAAAAAAAAGAAGAATCCGGAAAAACCCTTCATTCTAGGATGGACTTTTTTATTAGATGGCCATGACAAAATGATGGGCTTTCAAAATTCGACCTTTCCACTAACAATTTATGGATGTTTTGATTGTTTTTCTAGAAAAATAATTTTTTTCAAAGTTTGGGAATCAAACTCAGATCCGTTATTAATTGGGAAATTCTATGGAACACCTTGTTGAAAATAAGGAAATGCATCGATTGTTGCTACTTGATAAGGGAACTGAAACTGGTATCAGGGCAACAATTCATTCATACTTTATGGAAAAACATAACTTAATGGACAATCCAACTGATTCTGGTTTTTTTGGTCCCTCTACAGGCAATAAGATTGAAAGATGGTCGAGAGATCTTCATGAAAGTATGGTAATTTTTCTTAAAATTTTCTTCAACATAATCACTACTGCGTTCCTCAATCAGTCTGATTGACTTAGCTGGACTTGATCATGTGCCTAATGACTATCTGAAAGAAGACGATAGACGATTATTTATATCAATATACGAATAACCTGAAAACTTGTAAAGATCTTACTGGTACTTATAAAATTTTTAAACGGCCAAATTCAACTTATTAGTTCCTTAGATATATATTGAACATACTCTAAAATATTCAGCCCTTAGTGTAGCATATTTTACAACTTTGGGAAAAATTTTAAGCTATTAACTATAGCAAAAAAAGGAAAAGAAAATTCACATTTTCAAAACAAAATGATTAAACGGTGTCTGTCTTCTTTAAAAATTTGTATAAGCAATAATATGAATAACAATACATATCAAGACAACTTAAATATCATATAGTATAGTCAAGTAGGATGAAACTTACGCACCCCCATTGGAGGATAAAACTTACTCACCTAATTTTTTTTAAAAGCAATGGCATAAATTTAAACATGGTGGTTGAGTATCACACGCGTAAAGGGGCGGGTAACTTTCAAAAGTGGGTGAGTAAATTTTTGTAGTTGAGCATGGAAAAGTTTCGCTCCTATGTTTTTTATTTTCCTGCAACGGCGTGTCATAAATACACCATTTTTTAATGGAACTTAACGTCACTATAAACAAGAATTCAAAGTATTGTTTTCATTCGCAAATAGCAGTTTGGGTGACGAGGAACTTAATAGTTTGCATCAATGCCTAGACATTGACGCAAACTATTAATTTTACACTACGTCACGTACACTACTACGTCACTATATATAACCCTACCTAACTGTATATAAGAAACTCTTTAGAAAATTAAAAACCAATATTGAATGAGAAAAATAGGAACAAAAGAAGAAAAAAATGAGAAAAATCAAAATGAAATCGAAAAGTTTCCTCAGTGTTTCCTCTAGTATAACATGGAACAAAAGCAAGAAAACTAAATTCCCTCTTATTTATATATACCTTTCAGTATTCTGGTAAAAGAAAAGTAAATAAATAAAAACTTAGCTTGCAAACCTCACTCTACTTCAGAAGTTTCCATCTCCACTTCAGTTAAAGATAGCAGCTTACAATAAATTTTACATATGTGAGCCTTGAAAAAGTTGTCAAAAACTACTTCGTTTAGGTTTCCAGCACAAAAATACCTTTAATGATCAGAACCATCTTTTTAGGTCATTGGCAGTGGCAATACCAAGATCATACAAGGAATAACCGCTACATTGTATATCCACTAACAGTAATTTTTCTCCACTTTCATAATAAAAAAAAAGCGTGTATGGGCCTGTGCCTTTTTATAAAGTATTTTCTTACTAACATCATTCAACAGAAATGGGAACACCATCCAGTATAGAAAAAAAAAACATTTTTGTAAGCGAAGCAGTTATCTCTTGGGGTATGTACGATCTTTCAGTTTCTTTGCCAAGCGATTGGCAATGACCTGTGCTGCCATGTGCATTTGTATTTGCTTGCGTGTGTGTTGCTCCAGCTCCACCCTGGATGGAGATAGATGGAGGCAATCTGGTACGACGAACTTGCTTTGAATATTTTAATAACCCACAAATTATTTTGCCCCTTTTCAACATAGTAATCTTTGAAAGCATCTTGAAAAGCATCTTCAGCAAACTTCACTTTTGGAATATGAAAGAATCTTGGGTCTTTTTTTAATCAGATTTTCTGGTTAATATCAAAATATTCAAGGACCATTTCAGATGCTGATTCTTCCAGAGTAAAAATCAATTTGCCAGCTTTTAAAATATCCCCAATTGAAATAGATTTTGGATTTTGTGGTCTATTAGGTTTGGGTTGATAGTTTCAGGCCATGATGTTGCTGTTGGTGCACCTGTCCTTTTATGTAACAATGTGCTGGAAATAACAAATCTACTCTCCTTGTTGCTATATCTACATTTAGTATTAGTGGTACTGGAAAAGTTTTTTGGAGGAGGCTCTTTATCAGGTAGTAAAAAACGAACCAGTACGACTTTTTACCCAGCCAATTGACCATCATCAAGATCCTGGTCCCTCTCCATAAAACTTCTAACAGGCACACTTAACCTTTTTCAAAGATAACTTTGAATACTCAGAAAAATCTACAAAGTTTCTTACCCTTTCTGGTTTGTACTTCTTTTGCTTTCCAGCTGGTACTAGATTCATTACTTGCACCATAATTGATGAAACTTTGTTTAATTTTTAGTATCAGCAATTTTGTTTTTGGTCATACCTTTTTCAAAATCCTTCCACTTGTTTACCTCGTTTATATCCGCCATTTTGTTATATTATGTTATCATATGCGGTACGCACACGGTATACTTTATATAACAAATATATTTTGATAATGATAATGATGGGGACTGGGTGTTTTTTTTTTTTTAATACAAAAAAAAAAATAAACCAAAATAAAAAAATAAAAAATAAAGATGTTATAATATAAATATTAAAAAATTAAAGCATCTATATCGGTCTAGGACTTCAATATGAGGTTACAGTGTTTTGCAATTTTTATTAGGATGATATTGTCTGACGAAAAATGACAGTTTCTTAATTTGGCGGAAATTAGTTTTTTGACCTTATTTATCCTGTAATTACATAAAATTTATATAATGGAGTTTACCAAATAACTGAAATTTACCTATGTGCTATAGTAAGAACAGTTGCATTGTTGAACTCATTTTTGAGGGTTTGCTGAATAAGATGTACAGTAGGTAAATCTATGTTCGACGTAGCTTCATCGATGCAAACAATCTAAAAAAATATCTCAATTTAAACTTAAAATTTAATTCAATTAGAATACATATAAGTTTATTTCATGCATTTTTTATTTTATTTTACTGGAATTGAAAAATGGGTATCACGACAAAGTATCATCACAAAGCTTAAGTTTATTTCACAGATGTTATTACAAAGATTACTTAAAAAAAGAAAAACATTAAAATATATTAAAAACTTACCAGGTTATTGAAATAAATGTAATTTGTTAAAACCCCGATTTAAAATACCAAAAAACCACGGCGTCATTGGCACACAATGTTATTACTGCAATACATAAAGCATCAACTTCGTATAATAAATATCTTGTTGTGTTTTGCTCGTTTTCGTTTTCAGGTTCTTTTTACAAGTTGGAGTTTTTATTTTATTATAATGTCAATGGTAACAGAAATAGAATTTTCTACAGATTCCTCTTCAAGTAGTAACAATTCAAAAAGCGAATAAAGCTTTGAAGAACTGAACGAAAAATTCCAAAATGTTATGCAATCAATTGTACATGTTTGGACCAGAGTGTGATTTGGAAGAGGAAGAAGTAAAGGAAAACGAAGAAGGTATACACACAATAGTTTACACACTTGACTTAGTGTGTGGGAAATGTGGATTGGTGTTGCTGTGAAAAATCGTTACTTAGAGAGGTTTACTATTCATGTTGCGAAAAAATACAAGCTATAGGCGAAGAAAAATTTGAAGGTATTTGTTTACAATTATTTTTAGTTCTACAGTATATCTTTTAGTTTTCTCTTTATAAAAATGTAAGGTATTTTTACCTGTGATCTTTCAGAGAAAAGCTATTTTGTTTATGTTTCCTTACAATATAACAGCTGGTCTGACTTGAAAAACGTTTTTGGTAACATGAGACGAAAAGCGATTTTTTAGAGAAAATTCATTGAAGATATTGTTCAGTAAAACGAAGATGGCGTATCTTCATGTTTATATATTTTTTAAAATTTTATTAATACATTATTTTAAAGGTTTATTTGCAGGCCATTAAAATGGGTCAGGCGAAAAAAAAAAAAAAAAATTAAGGAAATTCCTGGAGATTGTGCAAAATATCTTAATGCACTCCACGGGGCTGCGGCAATAATTCTCGCGAATGTCAAAAGTATTACGAAAATAATTAGTTACGTAAAAAACAATAAAAATTAGGAATTTATGATTTAATGCACAGCGTCCAGCGAAAATGTAGTGGTGATAGCCTTGAGAATGTCATTTTTTCTGGAGGGTGCTAAGGAGGAAAGAATTTCTGGCGATTCTCAGGACTTACCTGAAAAGGGGATGGTAACAGTTAATTTTGAACAACATGTCAGAGTGTGTAAATGCCAAACCTGTAACGAAACTTCTTAGTGTGTGTTTTTGGGAACAAATAAAATAAGCAATCCTGGCGTTTTGGTTTGTTATTTAAAGAAAATATCATTACTTTTGAATCTTCTTTCACTTGCCTGCCACCATTACCATATTATATAAAATTAATTAATCAACATTCTATAGCATGGTTCTACCCAGTGCTTTCCAATATGCTTTAATTAAAAAATTACTCAATAAAGGAATAAACTAACTGCATAATAAAAGCCAAAATACACCACAGATTTAACAGTTAAATATTTCATTAAATTTATAAATCTCTTTAAGTTCATATTGGCTTTATTTCATGTAGCAAAAAAAACTTACGCTAGACAAAGGTCAAACAAGTATATTATCTACAACCAAATTGCTTGGTGCAATGGGTTAGGACTAATACTTCAATCGCGATGCTTTGATGTGTATTTTTTGAAAAATTCAGAAAAAACGGAATTGCAGGTAAGAAGCATGTTAATAAGTCATTTAAATTGTTATAGGGTCAATTGAAAAAACATAAGCAAAAGCATCTGCTTATATTGAAAAATGAGGATAAAATATAATATCTGCAAGTGATATCTGCACAGAGGTCTTTTCTTTCAAAGCAAACTGTGTAGTTTTTCTAGGCAAATGTAACAAAACTCATCTGAATAATTTTCTAATTTTTAACCTTACAATTTGAATCCTCCCCCTATCTAAATTTTATTGGTTATCAATTTTAATACTTTATATTAAAAATTACACATGCGTTAAATAAATTGCTTTTCTTCATACAGTATTTGGAAGATCAAAATCTGAAAAGTCAAAAAAAAAAAAAAAAAAAAAAAAAACCCACCTTGCAGCGGTGGAGAACTGCTCTAGCAAGACAAAATAACTGCTTTTGTCCCTCCGAGAATTGGTTGCCACCTTGACTTAACATAGCATCTAGACCACCTAAAAATAACCATAAAGCATTTAATAAACTTTTTACAAATTCAGCAGTAGGGGATGAAATATTCTTTCACATAAAATAAAACTTTTAAGGAAATTATGGAAGATAATTGAAAAATAGAAAATAAAATCTTAATTTTACAAATACAAGACTTAGGGGAGAAATCGGTGAAAGCACGAAATGTAATAACTTTTTGCTTACAAGAACATACAAGATTTTTGGCAAAAAACGAATTCATATATATTTCAGCAGATCTTTTAAGTAGGTTTTATTTAAACTTGAATAATTAAGCTCTCGTCCGCAAATTTTTAAAAATTTTATTGTGTTTTTTTCCATCGCTTTTATTTATATTTAAAATTACTGCATTTCTCGGAAGTCTGATTTGTTTACACAATGCAGAAAACGTGGACATCAAACCGCATTAACATGATTAACATAAGAGTGTTATGAAAAAAAGAAAATGTTGTCCAAAAAAAGATTAATTTGTTGACACAAAAAAACGTCACTTGAGCATGTTAATTTTACTAAAATACTTTAAATTTTGTATTTTTTGATTATTATAAACTAGTAACTTTTGGCAAAAGATCAGCTCACTAGTATAAAAAGGAAGATGGCGATTAATTTGATACAACAATCACATTTTACCAATAATCTTGAAACAACTGTTATAACACCCAAAATAAAGGGTAAAACTCCATCTCTGCTTCTGATATCTCCTTTCTTCAGCTTGGCTTTTGTAACTTATTTCAGGTTTGACTTAAGATCACTTCGAAGAGTACCTCATATGCATATTTCATTTTTGATCATGTGCTTGGTTAATTTGAAAGAATTGTAAAAGCTATGAAAAGGCAATAACCTTTTCCTAGGAAGTCCTTCATCAACTCCAAAAAAACTAGGCCCTGTTTGGCCCAATGAGTGGTTATTGGGTGTTGGCTCACCAGAATATATCAAAAGCTCGTAAAACTTGTGCCTTTTATTTTTATGTACTACCTGAAGATAAGACGCCCTCTCCAAAGCATCATCGATTTATCAATTCATAGAATCTTACCAGGGAAGTAGATAAGTCATTCAGTTGATTAGCGACTAACATAATCTTGCTCAAGTATCCAACACCTGCATCTTTATTATCAACCAAATGCCAGAATTGTAGCATCAATTGAAATATATTTTGAGCTATTAATTTGGAAAACACAGGAAACCTATAGAAATTTTTCTTTGTCCAGTGGTGTTCAAAAGAAGGCAATTTTACACATCCCATATGAAGAAGAGCGCCTAGAAACTGCTGCATATTTTCATCATTATTTGCTCTCCAATGTTTCAAACAGGAACTCCTTGTCTATTTTTTCCTCTGCATAGCGACTAGTTTCTATCACCATCTTTTCAAAAAAATTTTTCTGTAACAAACAACTGAAAGAAATCCAAAGGCATTTTTCTGCCCATGTTAATTTTCAAACCAGTAAAGTTGAATTTCTGGCTCATCTTTGCTTAGATCAGCTGCTACAGGTGTGTTTGCTGCCACTGGTTGCTTTTGAGGTGGTCTATAAGCCAGCCAACGTCTTGTTCTTGCCCTTTTTGGGGGCCTTTCAGGATCATCTACAGGGGCTTCAGATTCCTCAGCATGAGATTCTGACTATGAACTAGTACAGCTTGAAGTAGAAGATTAAGAGTACATGCAAATTGAATCAGAATCTCTGAGATCGGAATCATCATCATATTGTTATCGACTTGATCCTCCTATATCATATTTGCTACTTCAAGTGCATTAAACCTTTGATGTGCTATGGGGAAATAAAACCAAATAACACACATAATGATGGGTTTACAACTGATGGAAGAACTCTACAAAAATTATATTTTTTCCTGTATTTATTCCTTGTAGTTCTAAAATAAGTCTTACATTTTAAAGAAATAACTCTTTAATCATTGATTTTATTGTATTTCATGATTAAAAAAGAAGTATTTACTGCAAGAAATAAGATTAAATAAAAAATAACGTAAAAATGAATATATTACTTAAGTAAATTTATTTAGATTTTTATATATTTTCAAACAAAATATTTTGGTAAAAAATTACAGAATACACAAAGCAAACATTAAAATAATAATAAAAGTTACCTTTTCTACTCATGATTACAAACAACAGCATGGAGGCGATTCAAAACAGTCGTCAAAAAGAATAATAGACTCACACTGCAAAAACTTCTATTTAAAAGTGTCTACGAGTATACTCGTGGTTTGGCATTGCGTATTTAATTTTTTTCTGTAATTATAAAGT